>CAODLS012230524.1:0-17042 GCA_948243855.1 Flueggea neowawraea | reverse complement strand
ACACATTTCGTCTTTCATCAAAATTCTCAAAATTTCAAAAACAGATTTAAATCAGACAAGTCCTCACATAGACCAATTTTAGGATTTCTAATCCTTTAATTATTCCAATTTACATGCTATGATGATAGCACAACAAACAACATATAAATTGAAGAGACACAACCTATGTGTATGAAGCTGTCATCCACTCACCTAGATGCCGAGCTTGCAAACCCCGGAACACTGACCACTGGTCGATGATTGGTCACCTCAGGAACTGAACTGATCTGAAATAAATATTTACAAACATGTCAAATATAGTGACTGTGGCAATACATGAAATGCATGAAATGCAAATGTAGACTCAAACGCCATCGGCATCAGAAATTCTATTCCAATCGAAAGTTTATCGCTCATCGACATTCAGACCTTGATGTAGTATTACAATAGGGTCTCCAAACTATTCAAAGTTTACTAATCAATATCCAAGGTATTTCTATTATCAAATCAAACCTCCAAAACATTCAGAAACTATATTTTTAACCTCAAACTTGCAAAATATCAAGTTCATCACTATGGCAAAATTACCCCAAAAATCCATTTATTGATTCAACTGATAGAAATCAGTTTCAAACACCTACACTGATCATAATCGACCTTAAGAACTCAAATCCATGATTGGTTTCTAAAAGAAAACTCAAAATCATCAAAGATCTTCACAAACCCGAACCAAACCCTAGCCCGATCAACAACTCACCAAATATCTTGATTTAAAGATTGATTCATGTTAATATAACCTCAAACAATCATAAACAATCAATATCTAACAACCTCTCCAGCAAAAAAACATCAAATTCGAAACCTAGAAGGAAATTCAGCCAAAAAGGGATTCCGAGATTAATGCATGAAAATGATGAAATAAGAGGAAAAGAAGGATGATATTACCTCAAAAAATCATCATCTAACACCCTTCAGCATCCACCTCAACCAAATCACTCAGATATGAAAACCTAGGTCAAATAGGATCCAAAATGATTCAGAGATTAAAGACATGAAATGGACGAAATGAAGAGGTTCGAAGTTCGATCTTACCTCCAGAGATGTTAAGGAATGAATCAGAGAATATGGGATAGAGTATCATATGATTTGAGAGTGATTTGGAGTGAAAATGAGATGGAATGACGAAGGGGATGGGTGAGAGGTGCTTATAAAGGCAGACAGATCGATACGCACCGTTTTGCTAAATTACAAAGGCAACATACATTGCACTTCAAGGCAACGTACATTTTGAAGCTGCTACATATGTTGCACTGCATACAGTGCACGTAGATGAGGTGAAATTTACATCCATAAACTTCGTATTTCTAGAATCCATGATCAACGTACATCATACCAAGCTCAACGTACGTTATGCCTGTTCTACGTGAGTTGATCCCTTCAGAACGTATGTAGTCTGCATGAAAAATTCACGTGTCATTCCCATATCATGATTTATATGTGTGGATCCTTCTACAACGCTCGTAGACAGGCTACACAGCCCTCAAACCAGCTTGAATCGTGCACAACATGCGTAGATACTCCTACTATTCATGTAGATGGCCTCCAACAAGCTCTACGTGCACAAAATCATGCCTTCAATGTGTTCTTAACTTCAAATCATAAATCTCATCACTCCTGAGACTGAACCACACCCAAACTTTCATGGGTAACACCCTTAAATATTCTCAAACATCTCTGAATACCCAAACATCACCTCAATTATTTGAGGTTCAAATTTATATTGAAGTAAGATCATTCGAAATTGAATGAAGTTCCACCAAAGAAGTCGAAATTGTTCAAAATGCTACAAAGAATTGATCAAAACAAGATGAATATTAGACAAGCAATACGTCTTCTGAAGAATACCTCAATAAACCAAGATATTTTCTAACTCAAGTAATAAAAAAGACAAAAGTGCACATATGATATTTGAATATTCTAGATATATTTGTTTCAAAGGTCAAATCAGATGCTTTACTAAAGTCGGGGATATTTTCACTTAGGTAAATTTGGAGATATAGAAGAAAAATCATTAAAGTTTTCATAAGTTATGATGATTGGAAAAAACTAGAAAAATATGGTCTTGTTTAAGCAACAAGGTTGGACCAAGAATGAAGATTCTAGATGAAGTGAATTGAGCAAATAATTTGTCATTTGAGCAAGAAAGCATCATTTTTTCAAAGATGAATTCTCAAGTCTTTGTTACCCTCTCAACAACATCTAACTTGAGTAAGAATTGAAATAGTCTTCAGAGATTACTCTGCAAAAGTGTTTTATTCAAACAAGAAATTCTTTACTCGAGCAGAAATTATTGTAATAGCAATTAAAAAAATATATAAATGTGCATCTTACTTAAGATCGAAAAGTATGAGTTTAACAAGATGAATTGTTCGAGCAACACATTTTTTAAGGAACTCCTTATTTAGGAGTTGTTTTAAGAAAGGAAAACTTAAAGATTTTACTCGAGTAAGAAATAGCTTTTAACTTGAGTAATAAAAATATGAAAAGTATATATACAATACTTAAATTCTTGAGATATTTGTCTCAACGGTCAAACTCAATGCTTCGCTTGAGTGTGGAATATTTTTACCCAAATAATACTAGAAGCTTACTTGAGCAGATATTAATAAAATTCTTTTTAAAATTTTTAAATATATTTTAAAAACAACAAATTTGGAAAAAAGTTTATGGACCATGTACAAAAGTAAGAACATGAAAGAGGACACTATAACTATTACCACTAAATTCATACACTATGAGATAAATATGTAATGACATATCATTGGTGTTAAAATTGACAAAAATGGCATGCATATCTTCAATAAGAAGAGAAATTTATATATATTTGAAACAAATATATATATATAAATCATGCATATCACTGATGGAAAAGATCCATATTGACCAATAATATAGTTAGAACCAATAATTAAACCAAAATGTTTGATTGAAAAACTACATTATCATTAACATCACTTTGTCTACAAAATTTTTAATTTTAAAAATTAATTTGAACCATATGAGGATAATAACCTAATAAAATGTTTAAATTTATAAATTTAACAAATTATTATTATCATTTTATTAACTCAATTTACAATGATAAAAATCACACATTCAACGTCCTTGTAGTATTTACTAGTACATCCAACTGCATGTATCTATCACATTCTCCTACCATTTGTTTTTCTATATATCGAAACAACCTTGGTTCTAGTATTTCATAGTACTTCATACTTGTTCCATGAAGGCTAGTTTGCCCTAAACTGACCCTTCTGCCACATTTTAAGTTAGCCACCTCATCTCATGACCGCCTAAAGTTGAATAACTATTCATATAACACTTTCTGATCACATCACATGCCACACATATATTTTATTCTATTACCTTTCTGATCACACCACATACTTGATTGAGAAAGAGAGAAAGACAATGTATTGTGTGTTTGGGAGAGATAGAGATGAAGATTAGGTGCTTCATTTCATATCCAAACACTTATAGCTTTTGTTCATTCATTTTGTAATCACTTTGATAGTATATTGAGTGGTTGAATTGTGAGACTAGAAAATAACTAAGAGACTTGGGGTATGGGTGTTGGGAAAACACCATAGTAAAGGTTGTGTGAGACTAGAAAGCACATTTGATATTAACTTTAGCTATTGGTGGGTTATATTTTAGGCATATTTTGTGTTGTATTTTATGTTTTTTTTTTTATTATTAATTGTTATTATTTGTGTGTTTTTATGTCTTTATACTTGTTTGGTGTTTTAGGTGGAATATTGGTGAAACATAAAGATTTGGAGCCATTTTTGTGCATTTCAGGTCAATACTGCATTTCTGCGTGAGCATGCCAAAGTAGCTACGTTGACTATTTTGACTGATGTGCATTGGACCGTGTGCTGCACTTATGGGCCATGTTTTGGACGTGTTTTGAAGGCTTATTACTTAGATTTTATGTTGGAACAAGATTTTAGGCTTATTATTATTATTATTTTAGAAAGATTAATTAGACTAGAATTAGGTTTTAAGGAGATACCATATTTATACTCCTATTTTTAGTGGCCAACTCTCTCTGGCTCCCATTTGGATTCACGAAATTCAGAGGCAACTGCCAATCTCTCTAATTTTTGTATGTTCTTCTCCTTTGCATGTGTAACTAAGCCTCTTTCTAGTAGAGGTATTTTCGAAGTTCAATCATATAACATTATGAGACTTTTATTTTAATTGTTATCAAATATTTTGAGTATTTATTCAGTTTATGTGCCTTAGTTCTTTTATTAGTGTTTATGTTAATTGGATGATGTGGCCAGTTGTGTGATTGAATGAATAATATACTGTTATTTAGGATTGATAATGTATCACATTAATCCTAATCTAGGTGACAAATAACTTGAATTTATGTGGTTTGGGCATTGTTCAATGTTATGAAACTGAATAATATGATTTAAATGAATCACAACGTTTCCTGTTTCACTAGCTAGGATAAGGGTCTCTTTCGTTCTTACTGCTACTATAGATTAAATCCAGCAGGGCGTCCCAGGAGTTGTCTAGTGGTTAGAAAAATAGTCTCGAGGGCATCCTTGTAATACCCCGTATTGTTTTAATAAGGAATACTGTAGCATTCCACTTGGTTTCAAGGTGATTTGGGATGTGAGGAATCTTGATTCTTGAGTTTGGAATTCATTTGGATGGAATGCATAAGGCATGCTGGAAGTCATCTACGTGCGTTGAAGGATGTTCTAACATTGATCGATGTTTGAGATGGACCATGAATATGCCTAAGCACGTCTACGTGCGTTGGAGAGATCTGCGTACGTTGGACACGAACCGTTAGCGAGTAAAGCGGTCTATGTGCATTGCACAGGGTGGTGTGTATGTTGATTTTAGATCTGAGAATGAGGGGACGTTAGATCTACTGTCTGCGTGCATTGTAGAGTGTACAACCCACGTTGAAGAGGGAACTATGTGCGTAGATGGGATACTGCACACGTAGATGTGTCTTTTCTGGGCAATTTTAAGTGAAATGCAACATTTCGGCTTTGTGGATCTATAAATACACCCAACTGCCCCTTCTTCGATCATAACTCACTCCAACCACCAAAATTACTCTCTCATTCATTTCTTTCCATCTCCTTTATTTCTCTTTGCTTCCACTTTGGTTTTTAAGGTAAGAAACCCTCTTTGATTCTTTCTTTTTCTATTTTCCATTATGATTCTTACATCTAGGGTTTCTATCCTAGATTGAGGATTCGTTCTGATTTCTTTTTTTTTTGTTGGAATGGAGTTTGATTGATGTTAGATTATGGATGTTTGAAGTTGAAATCATAAGATTTAGCTTCTGTTTTGGTGTGTTTTGGAGTTTGGATGAGTTGGGTCTGATTAGAGCTAGGGTTCTGTATTTTGAATATTTCTTTGTTTGATTTGGAGCTATTTCTATTATATCTTTATGGATTAGAGTTAGCGATGCTTGATTGATATTTAGTTTTGGCAGATTTGACGAGTTGTGAATATGGGTTAGGGTTTGGACGGATTTTCTATGATTCTTTGAGGAAATTGAATTATTTTGGTGATCTAATTATAGATTTATGTTCTTGAGGTTAAGATTCACTATTTTGGTTGTTTAGATCCTATTTCTATCAGTTGAAATGAAAGTTGGACTATTGGTGTAACTTTCCTTGAGGACTAGATGGAATATTTGTCATCTATGGTTCAATGTGTGATTTTGGACACTTGAGAATGAAAATAGATTTTTGGGTTTTTGTTTGGGCACGTGAGTTGCATATGCATATGCAAGCATTTCAGTACAACACAGTACCAATGTCTCATCCGTTTTGTTTCTGATATGTTTGTTTCTGCTATCTTTGTTTCAGCGTTTTGCTCCTATCAGCGTGCACCAATGGTGCCTAACCGTAAAGCTTGGACATCCAGGTGAGTGGATGACAACCTCAGATACATAGGCTGTGTCTCAAACTATATAAGTTTTTGATGTGTTGGACACAAATTTGAAATTAGACTAATCTAAGGATTGACTAATTGATCATCTGTTTTTGTCAATAAATATTCACTACTTTTTTTTTGAAATTTGATATGTATACATATCTCCTATCTGTTTTTGTTTCTAAATTTGCATGCCATGTTTTTGTATATTATGATAGTATGGATTTTGACTATGGGACGCCTATGCTACGTGGTACGTCGCATTTGGTATACCAATGCTCGATATATCCTAGCTATAGGGAGGTTAGTAGCCATGTATCCTGGCCCAGCACATGATTAGTTTCCGACTAGTGGCAGAGTCCACGATTATTACATGGTGGTTGAGTGGTGCAGTTCCCACCACATTTGCTTTCGGTCCCATATTACATATACTATGTTTTTGACTCTGATATTATTAGTATCGTTTCCCCAATGTGCATGTGTTTGCTCTAAGTGTAAACGTTTTTGAAATTTTTTCTTTGAAACTGTACTACATATGTAGAGTGTATACTTATGTATATTTTATATACTGGCATCTGGTAGTTTTTGAACGGTTTTCAAATAAATCTTTATATGGCACGTATGATGCATTCTTGAGTGTCATTCCTCACTGGGTTCTGACCCCCTTTCATTTCTATGTTTACCCTAGTTCTATTCTGCAGGTTGATATTTTGACTCGGCAACCATTTGGTATCTCCGCTCAGTGAGGCATCTGTTTTTGGTTAGTGGCACTCTCTTGGCCGAGCTACTCCATTTGTTTTAAAGCTCCACACCGAAATACTGTTAGGTTACTGGGTTTAAATTTTTCCATTTCAAATTACTCTGATTTTGTGATATAGTCGCATTGTATTTGATTTTATACATATATTTTATCATATTTATTTATACATGTTTCTTATACAAACATTTTAAAGTTAAAATGATTTTTTTTAATGATTTTGGGTATAGTTTCTGAATCTCTGAGGCTTGTGTGAGATGGGCTGGACTTCCATAGATGGTCCGCCTCTTACACCGGTCATGGTCAAAAAATGGGTCGTGACAGTCTCGAGGCTATCGAACAAGTAGAAGAGATCAGTTAATTGAGTGTGTCACCGTTAACTATAACTCTATCTATTTGAATGTTTAATATTTATCTTTCGTGTGTGTAATCAATTGAAAGGATTGAACGGAGTAATACATCGGCTAGGCTTTTATCATTACTGAATTTCTATTATTTTTAATTTGCTACAATTTATTATTTAAGTCATTGCAATTTTGATTTCATTTAGTTTCATTCTCAGTTTTGTCTGCTTTTCATTCTCTTCTTCAATTTCATTTTCATTAGTCTTATTCTATTTTGTTTTTTGTCTAGTAAATAATTTTTGCCTACCTCTGTGGATCGACCCTGCTCATCACTTTACTCATTTATTGTTTCTGAGCAAGTTAATATTATTTTGATCAGTGACACCCCATCAAATTTGGCGCCGTTGCCAGTAACTGGTGTTTCAATTTTTGTTTATTTTCCTTACTACTAATGTTTTCTCTTCTCTGTATGTGCTTTTCTTTGTCTGCAGATAGTCTTCTGTATGATCTTGAGATAGAGAGGACTATTAAACAGTTGATGAAAGAAGTTAGATTATGTAAAGCATAAGCCTCTAATTTTGCGACCTCAGTACTTGAATTGACAGAAACTGCAACTAATACTGCTTTTGGTAGTGAAACTGAGATGGTTGACAACAATAACAATGCCCACCCTACTACTGTGCAATCTATTGTTCCACTAGCTCAGTAAACTCTTGAGGATATAATCGCACCTCTTATAGATCAACATCCACTTTGTATCCAATTTTAACCACTGGCCGTTGATTTTGAATTGAAATTTGGGCTGATTCAATTGCTTCTTAAGTTTCATGGGATCAAGAGGGAAGAAACTGATCGACACCTAAAAGAATTTCATGTCGCATGTTCTGGTTTTAGATCACAAGGGGTGACTGAGGAACAAGTCAAGCTTCATTCCTTTTCTTTTTCATTGGAAGACAGAGCTAAAGCTTTTGGTACAGTAAACACATGGCCTGAAATGGTAAGACTATTTCTCAACAAGTTCTTTCCTGCTTCCCAAGCTACTACTTTAAGGAGGGAAATATGTGGTATTAAACAAAAGGATGCTGAGACTCTACATAAATGCTGGGAGAGGTTCAAGAAATTGTGTGCTAGCTTTCCCCAAAGTGAAATCATTGAACAGTAGCTTATTCAGTATTTTTTATGAAGGATTGTTGACTATGGAAAGAAGGATGATTAATGTCGCTGCTAGCGGTGCATTACTAAACAAGACACCAAATGATGCGAGAGAGCTAATTTTAGTTAGGGCCGCCAATTCCCATCAATTTGGTTCTCGGACAGAGGGTTCAACTCCTGGAGTTCATGAGGTAAGCTCTTCTCGGCTTGAAAGCAGACTGAGATGTATTGCAACTTTGTTAGGTAAGTCACTTACTGTGAAAGATTCAACTACTACTGTTCATCAGGCTTTAGTTTCTGGTATTTGTGCTCTTCAAGGCCATTCTATAGATGTTTTTCAATCTCTACATGACTCTGATTATGATGCTCAGATAAATGTTGTTAATAATTATGGTGGACAACCGTAAAGTAGGTATGATTCCTGTTCTAATATCTATAATCCTGGATGGAGGGATCATCCTAACTTGAGATATGGGAGTAGGTAACAAAATTTCCACCAACAATATCAACAAGGGCCTCCTAAGATTAGTAATGATGATGAGATGCAGTCCTTGAAAGAGATGGAAAAAACACTTGTGACAACCACTCAGCAAATCTCACAGGACACCACTACCAGATTTTAGAGTTTGGAAAGTCAAATGAGTCAAATTGGCTTGTACTGTAAATAAACTGGAGAACAAGGGAAAGTTGCCTTCACAACTTGATATCAATCCAAGATAGAATGTAAGTGCAATTGTTTTAAGAAATGGCAAATAAATTCAGGAGACTAAAAAAGGTCACCCCTTCAGTATGCCCCTATAAAAGTGACCAAAACAGAAGCAGTAGCTTTAGAAAGGTCTAAAACCACTCCTATCATTGTGAACCCATAAAAGCCTCCTTTTCCACATAGATTGGCAAAGAAAAAGAAGCAATTGGATGATCAAGAAGTACTAGAAATATTGAAGAAAGTTGAGATCAACATACCTCTACTTACTGTAATCATGTAAGTGCCAAGATATTGCAAGTTTCTAAAAGAGTTGTGTACTAGTATGAACAAGTTGAATGGCATATGGGTAAAACAGTTTCTACAATACTCCAAAAAAAGATGCCTATCAAGGAGGAAGACCCAGGTATGTTTACTATATCCTGTAAGACTGGTAATGTTGGAATTGAAAAGGTTATGTATGATTTAGGTGCTTCTATTAATTTGATGTGTTTTTATGTTTATTCCACATTAAATGTTGGTCCTTTAAAGCAAAATGGTGTTAGACTAACATTAGCTGACCGTTCTAGTGTTTTTTCTAAGGGTGTTCTAGAGGATGTTTATTTGGTTCAGGTAAATGATTTAATTTTTTCTGCAGATTTCTATGTGCTAAATATGGAAGATGATGGTACTCCCAATTCTAGATTGTTGGTTTTGGAAGACCTTTCCTTAAAATTGCTAGAACTAAGATAGATTTGCATGAAGGAGCTTTGTCTGTGGAGTTTGATGGTGCTAGGATCAAGTTCAGTATTAATGAAGCAATGAAACATCTTAATGATTGTTCTTCTATTTTTGCTTTAATTATTTTGACCCAATGACAAAAAAGTTTTTGGAGTTGTATGTTGATGATTATTTGTAGGTGGTTTTAATTGAAAGTATTATAGAATAGGATTTGACAATGTTGGAGTCGAAGTGGGTATTGTCGTTGGCCCTTCGAGAAGTTATTTTTGATCTGCAAGTCGTACCTGTGCTTTCTACAGAGACAAAATTTTTGTCAATCACCGCTTTAGAAAACAAACTTGTGTTGTTCATCATTAAGCCGCCCAAGCTTGAGCTGAAACAACTGCCTAAACATTCGAGGATATAATTACACTTGGTTTCGAGGAATTGCCTAGAAAAAAGGGATTGAGAGTTGTGCAGTAGTGAAAGGAATTTCCTTGGAAAAGATGTGAAACTTATCGAAAAATTCAAGCTTTCAAGAAACCTTGGGTGGATGTAGAGTTCTTGATTAACAGTCATGCACCATTATAAATAATTGTTCATGCACCATTATAAATAATTGTGTAACCTCTCCTATTTCTCTCTACTTTTTCACTTTATTTTTTGTTTTTTTTTGTTTGATTTTATAATTTCAACAATAAAACTTCAGCCTATTCATCCCCTCTCCCTCTCTAGATTGTTAATCGAAGTCTATACTCGACTTTCCTATATAGATTCCTAAATCGATCTAAATCATCCCCTAACATTTCTAACATAACCATTTCCAAACTCAGAAAGAACCTCCTAAAGCATCGATGGATCGATTCTCAACCACTCAAACGAATCTGAATGTGTAAATTATTTTTTGAGAATATTTTATCACTTTTCTCAGTGATTAATAAAATACTCTCTAATTCTACTTGTGCATATAAGTCACATTAAGCGAACTATGTAAATTCTTGTATTGTGTGTGAGTGTTTTTTGCGTTTATTCTTTAATTTTTCTACTAGCTTTCGTGTAACAATTCGAAAATTCTAAAATGTACACATGCCAAAAACATGCTTAATCAAAAGACAATAGATCCATTTACTAATTCTTTCAAATTATTGAAAATCTACAAGAAAGGAAGAAATTAGAAATTCATGATAACATGTTTTCTCCCAAGCCAAATGCTTAAGTGAGCATAACTTCTCGGTCATAACGATTAGACTGAGAGTGGTTTTACTTATAGGATTCCATCACAGCCCAGATGCCACGAGCCACAGAAGCAACACGGAAGTTTGTGAAACCGGCGGCTTCAGTCAATGACTTGAATTCTTGGGCGGTGCGCTCTTTTCCTGCCGGTTGCGTTAACATGGTGTTGTCAAGTGCTGACACATACTGAGAAGTCTTTGTTGTCTCTGGTTCTTCTGGCATTATTGCGTTCATTATAATGAGTTTTCCTCGATTTGGTAGCTCCTCATAGATGTTCTTTAGGACTTTCACAACATTTTCGTCACTCCAGTTGTGACATGTGTCCTAAAAATGTAGACAAGTTTCTGTTCAGATTGTATTTCAGTTGCAATACTACAAGGGCATCGCATTGTTATGAATGATATCATATCTATTGTAATTCGTAATTAGATGTAAAAAGTGTTGAATATTCATTCACCTTTATCATAATTGCTTCACCTTTAGGAACGCTTGCGAGCATGTTTCCACCAATGTGCTGGATCCCTTCATTCAATAATAATAATAATAATAATAATAATAGACTATGCTATTATAATAAATACTACATTTGATACAAACAGAAAATTTATAATATTTTCACAATCAATTAATATACTTATAAAAAAACAATTTGCAATATAAAATTGTCTTAATCACCTGGATATTGAGGTGCACTCTGTACAACATGAGCCAGATCATAATTAATACCCTTTATGGAAGGGTATTTGGAGATAATCATATTGAGGGTTCCACCAGTTCCACCACCAATATCAACCAGAGATGTGAGACCCTCAAATCCTTTGTACACTTCTAGTATAGCATTCATGATCATAGTGGATAGACCAGCCATTGCTTCGTTGAAAATAGTATTAAATTCTGGATCTTTGTCCATATACTCAAATATGGACATTCCATGCACTCTCTTGAATAAATTTCCACCTTCAAGAATTGCAACTTTCATATTTAACCTACAACCCAAGAATTCAAAATAGTTCAAATTATATTAGTAAGCATTCAAGAAAAGAAGAATTTAGAATTTCAACAGGCTCCTCTAAATCGTTTCAACTAGTTAAACGTGTGTGTTGTCAAATCCTGAACTTGAGGATTATGTTTCCTCTTGTAATAGGTTAAAAAAACAATAAGACATTGCATATCAGATAGTCCCTGAAATATTAACGATTTTGGCAATAAGTCTCTCAATTAATTGCTGTTTATTAATAATCTGTGAATAAATATTTTTATTTGTCTTAAGTTCTGAAATCATTAACTATTTTGGTTTTGAAATTCCTAAACCATTATCTATAACTCTCTCAATATGATCACATTTTTAGAGACCAAAGAAAAAAAATATAACTTTAGGCAGGTTAAAAAATATAATTTGAGGATTAATAATTGATAACAATTAGTTGAGAAACTTAAGACCAGCATTAACAAACCTTAAGGATTTTTAGTTTGGAAAATTTTTGAAAATTTTCAGGAAAATAGAAAATAAAAGTAAAAAAAATGGAAAATTTGTTCAGAGAATTGAAATTTTTTCCAAATATATTATTAAATTTTCAAAAAATAAAATCAAAATAGAAAACATTTTTTCCAGATTCAGTAGGCCATGAGTTTTTCTCATATTGTCATTATTAAATAATTAAATTTGGAGAAAAATGGACGAGAAGAGCACACAAAACTTTTACGTGATTCAACAGTATGGCTATGTCCATAAGAGGAGAATATTATATATTCATTTATGTCGTGTCATTTGTTAATTTTTTTGGTGCATGTATTAGGACATGCACAAAAAATAAATAAGAATTTTCCTTTATTTATCTCAAATCAACAATTATAATGGGAGAAACCTATATTAATAGGCTTTCGTAGATAAATACTAAACTAAAAATAAATCTTGAAATAACTATTGAATGTTATGTATCTAACAGTCCTCACCAAACTTTCGTGGTGGCTGGGTGATGGTCAAGAGCAAATAAGGGAGACACACTCCCTTCATCCTTACTGCCACTAATGAAGAATTTACAGGCAGGTGTGAGCCCGTAAACTCTCTCAACATGACCGTTCTCGAGGGTTCGGAGAGAGTAGGACAGGAGAGAATGAGTTGCAAAGAGACGAAGCATTCGATCAAGCATGGAAGGAGCCTCAGCATTTCGTGTTGGAAGCTGAGAAGCAATCTCAGTAGCAGAAACATAAGCACCAGGCCCTTTCTTTGCCATGATCCCAAAGAGATCAAGCTCAATTGCTGCATTAAGCACCCTTGGAAAGACTTGAGATCTAGAGAATAGCACGGCATTAACACATGCATCATCTTCTTCGCAAGTGCCTACAGAATTCATTACTAAATTAAATAATTATTGCTTTTATTTGCTTCTACAAACTAAGAAATGAGATATGTGACTAGCTACCAGTAACCCAAACATATATAGAGGATGATTGGTGATGTTAGAATTTGATTATTATATATCAGCCAACTACAAATCCATTAAATAGTTAAATTGTTAAAGTTCAATAATTCAGACAATTAAAATATTTAACTTCAGCTCATGCTTCGGTCATTTATCTTTAATAGTTTTAAACTATTGATTAAAAAACTGGCATGATCTGCCATGGAATCATCTGTTGTAAGTGGAGTACATGTCACAAGAGTTTTTAACTTTAGTCTCTTGTGGAAAGAAGTCTATTTATTAAAAAACAAGGCTAAATTAATTTTAAAAAATGAACTTTGGTCCAATTAATAAATATGTCATGAACTTTTAATTTTGTTTTAGAAAAACATGAACTTTTGGTATATTAACAATTGTGTCATCCGTTATTTTTTGGTTAATTTTTATGTCTATTTGGGTTTAATAACACAAACTTTAGTCATTTTTGTATTTATTAAAAAATGTTAAAAAAAAGAAAATGTTGGCGTGGCATTAAAGGCGTGCTGACTTGGTCATCAGTGCCACGTGACAGTCGTCCAGGCGAGCAAAATCAGACACAGTCAATAATACAGGGCGTAAGGTCATTCAAATGAACAGACGATATGGCGTTCTCCGTGATTAAACGGACGATCTGTAGTTTATCAGTACAAGAAACGACTGGTCGTCTGGTTGCAAAAAACGACTTGTCATTTCGGATGAAAAGAAGACAACCGGTTGTTCAAGTGTTGTTTTGTTCATTGCAGCTTATACCGTAAATGGCAGGTAATTTTTTATAATATATGGAACGACTTGTTATTTAGTCTTATAGAAATTGAAAAGGAGAAATTATGCCATAAATACAAAAAATGACTAAAGTTCATGTTATTTTATGTTATTAAACCCATCCATTTGTTAGCGTGACAGTCTACATGACATCTGGCGTAGACATAAATGAGATTAATTTCTAACAATTGCGTCTAAATTATTTTCTATTTTAAAAAAAAAAAATTAAAAACATATTAATGCTTATATCCATGTCAGATGTCACATGGACTGCCACACTAGTAAATAGATAAAAAATTAACTGAAAATAATGGATGACATTACTGTTACAACAACTAAAATTCATGTTTTTCTATGACCAAATTGAAAGTTTGTAACATATTTATTAATTGGACCAAATTCATATTTTTTAATTAATTTAGCCAAAAAACAAACCAGTTGGTGAATTTCAAGAAAATAAAACTACACTACCAAATGTTTTCAATTAATGGATCCACTGTATATTAAGTATACTCTAAATATCTTATTATTATTGTTATTATTATTATAGAAAGGTTCCTGCGGTTCGTTTTGAAAATTGATGTAGCTTTATGACATGCATTTTTAGTTTAATCGTACTATGTCAATACCTATGTCAAGTCAGCATGCCACCTTATACGCTTTGTAAGCGAACTAACGCTCTTTCATTTCTTGACATAGTACAAAATCACAAAATTTTTGATAAATCTTAAAATCGTGACAAAAATAACAATTAGGTCAAACTTATCAAAAGAAAAAACATAATTGGATCAAAATTTGTATTTTTTAATTATATATATCAATATAATAACCATATTTGAGATTAATAATATCGGTAGCTACAAAAGTTTTTGGTTTGCTAAGTTTTAGTCAAAAAAGAAAAAAATGCTACAAGATGATCACAAAAGTTATTGGTTTCTTTCAATGCGATTACTTTGCCCAGAAAATATGCTGACCAAACCAAAAACTGCTATGTAAGTTGTCATGTGGCTTGTCTCTGCACGAGCGGCAATTAAAATTCTGCACACGTGCCTCACATAACTGTTTATGATTTTGAAGCCATTTGAGTCACCAATTCTATTTATGATTTTACATCTTAATAATGGTTGCCACATTCTCTCGAATGAGGGTTGCTAATGCAGGAAGAAGAATAGGATGGATAGCTTGTGCAAAGGGATAAAAAAAGAAGGATAAATGCTTATGACAAACTACATGAGAGCATATGTCAAGGGAGGCAATAGTACCTGTTTCTAAGATTTTTGAAACATACCCCTCTCAAAAGTAGTGTGTTCCAGTTTGGAGATATCACCAAAGTATCCTCGGGGTAATTCGAGCCATTTAAGCTCGAACCTTGAGCGTGGGATTTATAAAGCATGATACGATCACATAGTGAAATTAAGATTAAAAAAAAAACTAAAATGGAATCAGGGAAGATAGTCACAATTTTTCTCAATTGAGGGTCTTGTTCTTCATGAAGCTTTAAGACTGGGACCATGAGCTTCTTCCCCTTATTGGCCGAATTGGTAGTAGGCTTCCAAAGAGCTAGTGTAAAACTTACGGATACTTAGATGCCTACTATTTGTTAAGAAACCGGTGGAACCCGAAACATGAGCTTCGTTAATTTCTTCTGTTTCTTATCGCCTTTCAAGCCATAAGCCAATCGTATTTAGTAAGATATGAAGATGAAATTTTCTCCTTCCTAATGATTACTGAAGGAAAGAGAAACTTATGCAGTTTAGTAAAAGGAGCCCTTCGTTAAGAGGAATTGTTCCTGACATTAGAGTTACCAGGATTATTCGAAGATGTCACACTCTTTAAAGTCTTCAACCTCTTAATCTATGGCTCCTCTCCTTTTAAGCTTTTGTATCGGGGTTCCAAACTTGAGTCTTGTTCTATTTGGAGTTCAAATTTCGATTTCTTTTCTTTTCCTTCTTGCCTCTTATTTGGATTCCTTAGCCTATACCTACTCTGTCTTGAGTTGTTGGCTCTTTTCTGTGTCAAGATTTTGAAAAAAAACTGAAATGAATAAGCAAGTGGTTTATATATCTCTTCTTTTTTTAATTTCATCTCGGGGAAAGTCTACCCTTGTGTGAGATAGGTGTTCTAATAGCTTTCCTAAATCTTCATGAAGTTCCAAGTAGTGCCAACACAAGGGGCTACTTTATCAAAAAGTGAAATTATTTTCATGACTCCGTATAAGCACACAATTATCCTTAAGCAACATCTGACAACTACTGGGCTTCCAACTACAAAGCCCAAACATACAAGCTTGGGTTACTTAAGTAATCAAGTCCTTATGTTTATAAACATTTCCAACCATATTCACTTAGATGATGTGGGATAGACAGCTGTTGCATAGCAGGTAGCTTGACCTTCTACCTTCAGCTGTCTGCTAGGTGGGATGTTAAAATTTTTCCCAATGCAGCTTGCTAGTCGTTCTTTCTCAATATAATAACTCCTCAAAATTTGTCAGCACTGTACTCCTATGGTTGGTTAATAGTCTAGATGTAAGGACAAGGTATTGCCTGAACTAGGACAAATTGTCAGTTGTAAAGATTGGGTATGTATTGCTTAATAGAGACGTGGAGATTAATCATGGTGGCTGGCAGAATAATCATGGTGGCAGAAAATAGAGATATATCTCAAAAGCAAAGAATCAAATGCCAAATGAGGAGGTTTTTGGTTGATTGACTTGCCTTGAACAAGCCTACCTCAAGGTGAAGCATGTTCCTATTGGAAAATTTTCCTAGGGATGCTTTGGTTGATTTTGAAGAGCGAAAGCGAGTTGAAGTGATGAGAGAAAACAACACCGAAATTTATAGTGGTTCGGCCAACCATGCCTACATCTACTACCTAAGTCTCACCACTTAGTCTTCCCACTATGATGATGATTGATTCTGGTTCAATCCAACAAAGTCTTATACCAAGGTTGATTGCGGCTCACACCTCTAAAGCCAACAAGGTTGATTATGGCTCGC
>CAODLS012230398.1:0-11214 GCA_948243855.1 Flueggea neowawraea | reverse complement strand
TATTTTTTATTTTAATGTAATATTTTTATTTTAATGAATTATTTTTATTTGAATGAACACTTTTTATTTTAATGAATTTGGGGTAGAAAGTATTAAATAAAGTAATAGGTAAAAGTGAAAGATTAAAATAAAATTGTGTTTAGTAAAAAACTGAATAATAGTCCTGCGAGACTTTTAAAATAGTCCCTAAATTACGAATAAAAAAATTAAAAGACTAAAAATTAAAAATTTTAATAAAATAATAATAAAAATATTCAACAAAAGTTATATGGGATGACTTTAAAAACTTTAGATTATAAACAGCCTAAGAAAGAAGCCCAATACCGGAAAAGTGTGAAGCTAAAAATAGGACACGTGGCCGGAAAAGTCTTAAATATCAAGGCGCAATTCAACATACCTGAGAGAGCGTAAAACTTGATTTCAGAGTGGTCTCGTTGGTGGGCACCTCCGGACACAACATTACCTGATAGCATGTACAACATGAAGAAATTAGTGGATGGGTTTGGTCTGCTAGTCGAAAAGATAGATTGCTGCAAAAATGGATGCATGACTTTTTGGGGTACTGACGAGGGACACCCTTCTTGCAAATTGTCCTTGAAAATTTTGCAACCACCCAAGATATAAAATTGAGAAGCAGTGTCCCGTGCCGTATTCACGCATGTTCTACTTGCCTATCACCCAATGTTTACAGCGGCTGTATGCATCAGAGGCTACTGCATCTCACATAAGCTGGCATGAGGAGCATATACCGGAGGAGGGAGTGATGCGACATCCTTTCGATGCCAAGGCCTGAAAGCATTTCAATCGTTGCCATCCAAATTTTACGAAAGTGAGTATAAATGTGTGGTTAGCCTTGTGCACAGATGGATTCAACTCGTTTGGTGCGTCGGGTTAATAGTATTCATGTTGGCCAGTGATATTGATGCCCTATAATCTGCCTCTCTCTATGTGTTTGAAAGATCTGGTTATGTTTTTAAAAGTTATTATACCAGGTCCACGGAGTCCGAAAAAAGAGGCTAGATGTATACATGCAACCCTTGATTGCTGAGCTTATTAGTTTATGGCACGATGGGCATTGATATACGATATGTCGAGGAAACAAAATTTCTTGATGCGGGCTACAGTTATTTAGACCATTACTGACTTCCCAGCTTATTTGATGTTATCTGGTACGAATATATACAATTGTGTCATTTTTGTTCTATACATGAGTTACTTATTTATATTCATTTAATAAATTTAATTTAATTTGATAGGTTGGAGTACATCGGGCAAGTATGCATGTCCTCATTGCATGGAAGAGACCGATGCCTTCTCATGAAGCATGGACGAAAGACATGTTGGTTCGATTATCACAGAAAATTCTTAGATAGTGGGCATCCATTCAGGAGGAACATATCGGACTTCAAGAAAGGTCGGATTGCGAGGAAGGATCTTCCCCCAAATGTAAAGTCTGGTTGGGAGATCTTAGAGGAGCTAGAGGACATTGGCATGAAGAAAGTTACAATGTAACCGAAATGCTGCTAATCTTACTGGTTGGAGGAAAAGGAGTATATTTTGGGACCTTCCATATTGGGGTAATAGGTTGCATTTTAGGCATATTTAATGTTGCATTTTATATTTATTTTGCATTACAAATAGTTATTCATGTCTTTTTATGTCTTTTGTCTTTTTTAGTGGTTTAGGTGAAAATTTGGTGAAACATAAGGATTTGGAGCTATTTGGGCATATTTCAGTATGGACAGCACTTCGGCATGGCCATGCCATAGTGACGCGATGACTGGGTTGACTTATTCCACATTGAGCCGAGTGTTTTCACTGTTAGGCCTCAATTTTTTAGCTGCATGGACGTGTTTGAAGGCTACTGACCTATTTTTACTGCTGGAACAATACATTAGGGTTATTATTATTTTATCAATATTATTACATTAGGATTAGGTTTTGAAAGAGAGCACCTATAAATACTCTCTTAAACTCATTATTTGAGAGGTTGGACATTACCCGAAGGGGGCAACATGCCCTACAACCTTATTCTCTCATATTTTGCATGTTTCTTCTAGGTTTAAGTAGCTAAACTCGCATCTAGGCGAGATATTTTCAAGGTTTGATCCTAATATGTTGTGAGACTATTGTGTTTAATTGTTATAAAATATTTCTAATATTTATTCAGTTCTGTGTCTTAGTTCTTTTATTATTGTTTATGTTGATTGCATGATGTGGCCAATTGTGTGATTGGATAAACAATATACTGCTATTTAAGATTGATAGTGTGTCACATTAGTCATAATTTAGGTAACGAATAATATGAATTTATGTGGTTTGGGCATTGTTCATTGTAAAGGAACTGAATAATCTGATTTAAATGATTTAGAACATTTTTTACTTCACTGGGTAGGATAGTGGTCTCTTTGGTTCTTACTGCTTCCATAGATTAAACCTTGTCAGGGCGTCCCAGGGTTTTCTAGTGGCTAGGAAAATAGTCTGCAGGGCGTCCCGAGGCTATTAACTAAGTAAGAAGAGATTAGTTAATTAAGTATGTCACCGTTAACTATAACATTGTCTATTCAAATGTTTGATATTCATATTTCGTGCCTGTGATCAACTAAGACAAAAAAAAATACTGAAAATATACAAAATAAAAATTACCTTTGCAAGAACCTCAAAATCTGAAATATTGTCCTTATCAGTATCTTGTTGTTGCTGAGCTAGTTTTTTAAGGTTTCTTTCTATCACTCCTATTTATAACCTACATGGACACAACATTGATATAAATAAATAGAGACAAAATTAAAAAAAAAAAAGAACTAATGCAACAAAAAAGCAACCAGAAATCAACTAAAAAAGAACCACTAACCAACTAAAATAAATTAAGCAAAAAATAAACCAAAAATCAGCCACTAACAAACTAAAGCAAATTATGCAAAAAAAAAAATAACCAGAAATTACCCTAAAAATAACCACTCTCCAATTAAAGCAAATTAAGCAAAAAATAAACCAAAAATCAACCATAAATAAACTGAAAATAACCATTGACCAACTAAAGAGAATTAAGAAAAAAAAAACAAAAAACAACCGAAAAACAACCAATAGTCAACTAAAGCAACTTGAGCAAATAATCAACCAGAAATCGACCGAAAAACAACTGCTCACCAACTAAGCAACTTGAGCAAAAAATAAATAGAAATCAACCAAAAAAATCTAAAGAAAACCACTGACCAACTGAAGCAAATTAAGAAAAAAAAATCGAAAGCAAAACAACCAAAAAATAGACATTGACCAATTAAAGCAAATTAAGCAAAAAGTAAACCAAAAATCAACTAGAAATAAACTAAAAACAAGCACTGAACAACTAACGAAATTAAAGCAAAAAAATCAAACAAAAAAACAACCACTGACTAACTAAAACAAATTAAGTAAAAAATAACCAGAAATCAACCAAAAATAAACCAAAAAATAACTACTGACCAATTAAAGCAAATAAAGAAAAAAACACATAAAAACAGAAAATAACCAGAAAAAAACCAATAACCAACTAAAGCAAAAAATCAACTAGAAATCAAGTCAAAAAAAACCACCGACAACCTAAAGCAAATTAAGCAAAAAGTCTAGTAGGAATCAACTGAAAAATAACCACTGACTAACTAAAATAATTTAAGTAACAAATCAACCAGAAATCAAACAAAATTAAACTGAAAAATAACCAACAACCAAATAAATCAAATTAAGATTACCAACCGATGCAATGACTAACTAAACAGAAACGAGAGCTGGCTTATAGAAAGGTAAGTACAAAGGATTGAATTGTGGGAGAATGAATAAAAACGATGCACACAAAATAAACGATAACAGTGAAAACATAAACCAAAACAAAAAAAAAACCTAAAATCAATCGCAAAACAACCAGTTACCAACTAAAGTGAATTAAAAATTACTACCAACATTACACGATATGGACATAAACAGCTAAAGCGAATTAGCATTTTCAACCAATGTAATAACCAACCAAATAGAAAAAATATAAATTGAACCAACCAAAAATCAACAGAAATACAACCAGTAACCAACTAAGGCAAATTAGAAGCAAACCTTTTGACGTTGCTTATGAATTATTTCTTTTGTCGTTTCTCCATGCTCTACTAATGCTTTAGCCGCCTTCAACTTTCTTCCCTATTTTTAAAAAGAAAAATGCATATGCTTCAATGAGTTCTAAAATTATATACACAAACAAGAACTTTGAAAGTTAAAAACAACAAAAAAGAAAAAAATATTCGCCTACAAATAACTCATTTACTAATAATAGCATAGAAACATATATTTCCGAAGCAAAACAAACCTTCTTTTGGTTGGAAGCCGTCATATGCCTAGTTTGAGACATGTAAAAACAAAACAAAAATTAGGAAAAATAATAGAAAAATTATGCATGTTGCATAAAAATGAAATCAACGTTTAACTGCAATAATCATCAGGAAACAATCACAGACCTGCACAATGGAAGGAGAACCAACGGCACCAGCACTGCTACCATCCTCAAACCATTTCCTCTTAAAAGAACGAAGAGAGCGAGAAGCTTCAGTCGAATCAGAAATATCTATTCGTAAGCCGCTACCAGGAGAATTTCGCGAAGACATCGGAATAGAACCTAGGTTTAGAACCGTCAATACAAAAAAAAACCCTAGGTTTAGAAACAAACTTGGAATAAAACTTCTAAAAAACTACATGAAACACAATAAAAGAGTACAGGTGACAAAAGAAAACCCTAAGTTGAGAAAAAAATTGCGTTGAAATTTTAAAAAGAAACGACATAAAACACTAAAATTAGAGCGATTATAGCAGACGATTTAAAAAATTAAGAGCGAAACCTTTGAGTATATCAGACAGTGCAACAAACACATAAAAACCTTCAAGCAATCGACATTCTTCACTGTTGGTTTGTAACAAAGACGTTCGAATTTCAGAGGAAAGACGAGAGGAGAACAGATGGAGAAAAGTGGAAACCTAGGAAGTTTGAAATTGGAATAAAAAATAAGGCAGAAATGGCTTGCAGGGACACAACTAATACATATGACGTGTCAGGAACTGGTATGCGTAAAAAATATGAACGCTCGCGTTTTAAATATGGATTGGAGTGTAATATCAAATTCCCGAGAATATGGAGCAACGACCATTGTGGACAAGCCATATAGGCCGTAATTTCCCCGATATACAATGGTATAGTTTTGGGCTAATAATTATGTGACCAAGTGAACCGCTTAGTGGGAGAGAAAACCCAAATAATGTTTGGGCTTGAGAAATATTGAAGAGGTGAGAAGCATGACAAAGAGGGGTAGTTGAAGTCTTGAAGAGTAGTTATATCACGAACTGGCGAAGTTTGTTGAATGGGTCATTGTTATATTTTAATGTATTAGAACATTTCCAATATTTTGTTAAAAGTCTAATTTTTTTTAAAAATAAAGAGTTAATTAAAAAATAATATTCTAATGGACTTTTTATATTTTATATATATATAAAAAAGCTAATGACACTAACTACTTTTAAAAAATCAAATTTCACTTTATATTTTTTTTATTATTAATACTACTTAAATTCCAATACAATTTAAAAATTTTCATTGACTAATTATATATTTATATATAATTTTTAATCTATTTTATAAATAAAATATTAAAATTTAAAAAATATTATTGTAAATAATTTTTATTTTTAAAAAAATACTCTTTATATATATATAAAATATTTTTTAAAATAAAGATCACTATTAAAGGTGCTCATAGTGGTTGAATTAATCACCAAACTTGAAGGAACCCGAGGTCTAGTACAAAGTCAGAGGGAGGGCCATTGTGAAGAAATTGACTTGGTTAACCCTTACATCGTCATCAACCACAATAATGATTGTAGCTCTTTGGCTATTGATGTTAAGAGCAGAATATAATTATGCATTCTGATAAACTTTTGATAATTACAATCAATCCATATAAATTTGCTTGAAATAACAGAGTCACCAGTATAAAATAACAGAACCATGTGAAAAAATATAATTATTGAAACAAGTTCGTTGTGCGTAGGAACTATCAGAACAAAAAAATTACAAGGAAAATGGGGAAAAAAGAAAAACTATAACACCATTCCCTACCTTCTTTGTTTAATCGACAACTTCACCTTACCTACACAAATTTGGCCAATCAAAAAAAAAAAAAACACCTAGTTAGTTACCCAAAAATTCCCTTAGTTTCTCTCTTTATACAACCAAAAAATAGAAAACCTCTGGTAAGTTCAGGTCCGACTACCAAGCTTGCAAATTTGCTCTACCGGAGGACTATCCCACTTAAAAGCCCGTTTCTTCATTTCATTAAAATCTTTCACACATCGCTCCAAACTCAAATCCCGAATCCTTTTTCTGGTAGAAGCAAGTTTCTTGCCAGCAACTTTGTCAAATATTTTCTCCCAACCTTCCTCCCAATCCCCATGAGCATCACAAAGCTTCAGAGTCCCATTTTCCCAATTCGTCCAACTCCAACCCTTGTACAATGTTGGCATCACTGTCTCCACACAAGGCCCTTCACACACAGGTTTGCATGGCCTGCACTTGGCCCCGCTCAGCGGTCCCGCACTCCACAGCGCCGCCACCGGAACGCCGAACCCTCTTGGTGGGAACGCGTATTTCCGTTCCGTGATTATACAAAATGGAAGTCGTTTAGCGAGAAATGGAACGCCTTGAGTGATGAGTTGCGCCCTAAATGCGGTTTCCGAGTTGAGCTGATGGTACCCAGCTGAGTCCAACTCGGGAATTAGAGAGAGACGGGAGAGGGCCACCTTAGAGGTGTTGAAGTCGCCGATTCCGAGGCGGTCGTTGAGTCCGCCATAAGTGGACCCAGGTGGGACCAGGTAGTGACCTGGGACGAAGTTTTGTGGGTCCAGAGGGGCGTTCCAGTAGCCATCCACGCGGGTACGGACAATCCAATCGTAGGTGAAGTTGTTGTGGTTTTGGTACTCTTGAATCATAGTCAGACATTCCTCTACCAGATTGAAGTACTGCAACAATCCCTGCATTTCACAATCACCACAACGTTGTATTCACAGAATCAGCGTACTTTGTTTCAATTTCGTGGCCCATCGTATTTAATGCGTAAACAAAAAGAAAAAAACAAAAGGGCATGCTTGGTTTTCTGTTATTGAATTATTGTTATTCACTGTTTGGCTCTCTCAATCAGTTTCTAATTTCTCGTTGTTCAAATTCATCAAATTTATTACAATCTATTTTAGGACTCAATCCACTTAAAACAAAGAAGCAAATACCAGCGAAGTGATGGAAGGTGCAGTGGGTCCCAAAGAGTGTGATCTTGGCTTGGTTGAATGAATGCATTAATAAATGTAGTTTCAAATAAAATTAAAAATGGTTGAATATACTGGTCGATGAATTTAACCAACAGAAAATATATATTGAAATTTGAATTCACTAAATCAGGAATGTGCCAATTTACAATTTTTTTAAACCTAATTTACGCGTTAAAACAGAATACGAAGAGACACAGCAGCATAGATGGAAGTATCAAACAAAAATGAAGATTGGAAGGTTGTGGATGGATTTTGTTGTCTGTATCTTTAGCCTTTTAATTTTCCCTTAACCACTGAGAAGCCATGACAGTCCAAGCGTTGCGGAATTACGATCAATTGCAGTTATACTGCAACATAATCGTAACCAACACACACACAATCTAAAATTAAATCAAAACAATTAAGATTAATTCGAAAGAAAAGTAACGGAGAGACCTGAATGCCGTTGGGGGAATTAGAGGCGGTGAGGACTCGGAGCTGAGAATCGGACTCATTCATGTGTTGAGGCTTGAAAATTCGTACGGAAACAACCCTAGGGACCACCTTTAACAGAGATAACTTGAAAGCATTGTTATCCAGAGGACTGTGCAAGAACAAGTCTGAATTTGGGTACACTTTGAGAATATTCTCCACAATCGACTATCCGGTGAGCTCGAACCTCCTTGCTCCTCCAACCAAACACACGGCAATTCTGGAACGATCCAACAAATCCTTCCACCGAGAAGTGGAAGGCCGGGGTAAAGGACTCGGGATCAGACTCGGAGGAATGGAAGAGGCGGTGGCGTTGTTAAAGCCGACGAGGGAGGAGTTGAAGAAGTAGGAAGTGAGAGGGGCAAAAGTGGCGGGGAAAGGGCCGTTGGGCGCGAAGGAGAAAGAGAGGAAGAGGAGGAGGAAGAGAGGGGGGATGACGAGGAAGAGAAGTCGGAAGTCGAGATCGGAGAACCATCTGGAGAAGTGCATAGTGGTGGTGATTTGATTTGGCTAAGCGGTTTGGTAATATTTGCGTGAGAGTGGTTTTTCGGGTGGGGTGGGTTGGGTTGGTTGGATATTTTATTTCTATTCGAAAAGTTAAAAAAAAAACACTGAGTTATTGCCTTTCAGTGGGCGATAAGTCATATATGTACAATGAAAACTATATATTTCGATCTTCGTCTTTGACCAATCGGTTCCTTATTGTAATTTGCAAATTCACATTGGAATATCATATTGGAAAATTATGAATTTAAAACGTGTAAATTGTGATAATAAAAAAGCTACAAACATCATCATTTAAGAACTCCTACAGATATGGCGAAAAACTTGGTAGCATAACGTGACAACAGATCTCAGAGTTGCCACCACTAAATTGCAGTAATTATTGTACTATTAATTATTAATGAAATAGTAAATAAGCAACAGCAAAATAGTTACGAGAAATCATTTAAGAATGGCAAATGGGATATAATGATGTTGAAACGCTGCTTGCTGCATCTCTACGTTTGTTACTTTCCATGAATCTACTCAGTTTCATGGTTGAGCTCAATTCTATGTAATAGGTGTGCGTGCATATGATATTTTTTATTTTGTTTTTTTTTTTCGAATTCCTTTTTATTTTTTTTTAAATTAACTCACATGTTTTCAACTTTTTATGGTAAGAAAAGAATTCAAACCTCCCTCGCACGCAATGATCTCTCCCAACATCATGAGCAACATGAGGTGGATTCAATTAAAAATTCAATCATAATTATTTTTTTAAAACATATAAAAGAAGTGGTTTTTGACAAATTGAAGCAGTGATTCACGTTCACAGCATACATGGAATTGCAAGTAGAAGCTTCTGACTCATTCAACCATTTCTTTTTTCGCCAGGATTCTTTCAAATCAATTCCTCGCTATAACGAAATCAGAGCGTAATGATATCTTCCAATTACTAGTTGTTCAATTACGATTAGTGAATGAAACGACAACGCGTTTCGAGGAACACCAAGCCGGGACTATGAGGTTCAGGCCCAATAATCAGAGGACACCAGTCAACATTTCAAAGGCAAAGAAAACGTAAAGCAACCCAACTGAAACCAAACGACCAGTCCATCTCTCTGCTTAGGCATGAAAACCGTCGCCGTTAGACTCTGTTGCATAAAAAAAAGAAATGGCGGCGTCCCCACTCTCATTTGATTTGCTCCCTTAGTTCCTCGAAATAAAAACAATCTATCAGCAAATCCTAGTAATATTTGGTATGACATTAATTAAGCTTCAGTTGTCCCTCTTTAGTTCACATGACCCCAAACAAGCAAGCAAAACACATATCTTCTCACCCAACAAACCCCATCAAGGCCATTTGTCTTCATCCTTCCTCGGCTTCCCAATCATTAAAACCTGATAGATGATTCAAAAATTCAATCCAAAGTTATAAATTTCTACGATTGAGAGCAAAATAGATTGAAAATTTTCTGGATATTCCCACAAACATGGCACTTTCTCATCATTCAACTGATACCAAGAGGTGGATAAATTCACTAGAACTAGATAAAGCACGAATCGGATGCCATTCATCATCCAAAGAATGAATAAATTTAAAAATAATTCACAAGAGAGGTTTTCGATCAATATGGATGCATTTTAGACGAGAAGTAGAACCATCAAACAATAAAAGAGAGCCTTAAAATGAGCCCTTCATTGTGAAGAAGAGGGAGGCAAATCTGGCGTATCATCGTCAACTGGAGGTGGCGGAGATGACCCGAAATCAAGATTTGGGTACACACCAGGTGGCCTCTCCCGAGGTTGAATTGACAGTAATTGGCTGGAATCCCCCACAACATCAGCCCATCCATAATGAGGTTCAGCCCTTCATCAGAAGCAAAAATTGTCAGTTTAAGCTAGTTCAATATATAACAAAATTAAGGTTTCCATTCAAAGCCATTATGTGGTTAGCTTCTCCTCGTAGCCTATTAACTAAGAGAAAATATGTTCTTACTCATAATAGGTCTCTTCATCTACAACAATATCCCAGTTTTCGCCTGTAGTGCTCTTTCCATATTTGTGAACTTTACTGGTATAGTGAAAGAAAAACACCAGGTTAGTTACAGAGCAGCACACGGAACCGGCACCATTGCAAAGAGCTTGCTTACACTGGACTTAAAGACTATACTGTTTCAAGAATTAAAAAGATTCCACCTTCAAAGTTGTTATCTTTGGAATTAAGTCATATAATCATGTTGTCATACCCATTTCCAAAATGTTCCTCTCCCCACGTCCTTGACCAACCTGGATATGAGATAATATATATTAGTAAACCGAACTCAAATTATGACACAAATATAGCTATATAGAAAAGGAAGTTAAGTTATCAAGGGAGAGCAAAAACAGGTCCAAACTTACGTTCACCACTAGGGGAAACATGCCATGTCTCTCCTTGGCGTGACCCTATACCAGCAAAGAACCTTTCTTCCCACTTGTCCCCCCATTTGGTTCCAAGCTCAGTTTCTGCCCATTTGTCGGTCCTGAGAACGGAAGGAGAAATCTCAGAACATAATTGGAAGTTCTTTGATTTGGAAATATACGATCAGTCATCCTTCAATCTTATTGTATGATCACAGAAGTAGTCGACATTTGCTAAGATATTTGCAGAGTAACTAACTCAAGGAGGCTTGAAATTGAAGGAAAGAGGATAATTGAGAACTACCATTTGAGAACAGAGCCTCTTCCATCATAATGTTCTCCCCACTTCTCCCACCATGACTGTTCATTCAGTCTACCATACTGATGTGCTCCTTTCTCAGTCCAGCCTTTAGCATCATATTTCTCCCACCTTAGAAAATCAAAGCACAATTAACATGCAAAACCTGGAAGTGAATATTCCATTTAACCCAGGTTTTTGACAATAACTTACCATTTCTCATACCA
>CAODLS012230281.1:0-25536 GCA_948243855.1 Flueggea neowawraea | reverse complement strand
ATGGGTCATGACAAAGGTGTTGGAGAATTTTTTGTCTTGCCTTGGTGGAGTTGTGAGAGTTGAGAAGAAAGAAAACGAACACAATGATTTATAGTGGTTTGGCCAACCTTGCCTACATCCACTACCTAAGTCTCACTTAAGCTTTTCACTATAACGATGATTGATTCTGGCTCAATCCAATAAAGCCTTACAAATAGGTTGATTCTCGGCTCAAGGCCTCTAAAGCCGCCACCTTCACTTTCAATATAAGTGATAACTCTTATAATACTTGATTCTGGTTCAAGAATAAACCAAGGTTGATTCTCTCTTAGGCTCACACCTCTAAAGCCCTTACAATGTTGTTTTCTAAGGCTCACAACAAACCTTTCCCATACCCAAAGTGTTTATGAATAAATACTAGTAGAAGCTCTATGTTGAAAATAAGAGTATGAACTTGATGCTTGCAATATGCTCTCTAGCTTTGTTTTGGTGTTTTGGGGTTGATGGATTGATCTAAATATTTGAGACTTGAAAGTGCATGATTATCCACACTTTCTGTGCCTTTTGTTCATGTATTTATAGCCTTTCTTACCCATATGACCGTTGGGGTTGATAATCTAGTCGTTGGAGTGCATTTGATGCTTGATTTCTTGCCATATATGACCTACTCGAGTAAGAATATTTTCTACTCGAGTGAGCATGATTTTTGACTTGATTCACACCTGATTCTGTGATTACTCAAGTAACTTTGTTCCTTACTGGAGTAAGTCCTCCTCCAGTGATGTTTCTGGATTTTCTACTTGGTCGTGTGATTTTCGTATTGCTCGAGTGAAAGCTTCACTTTCTCATGCCTCTGGAACTTGTTTTACTCGAGTGAGTATCAATATTACTCGAGTAAAACTTCTTTTACCCCAGCATTTGAATCATTTGGCCATCTCATTGAACATTGTGCTTTGTTGTCTTAATTACCAATTTTTGTTCATCATCAAAAACAAGAGGATCTAAATGTGAACCACCATTGGTTCAACAATCTCCCCCTTTATGATAATGACAAAACCTTCAAGATTTGAATGCTACATCAAGAACAAAAAATGTGATCAAGGATTCTATCCTTGTCAAGAGGTTAGAAACATGTAAAAAAAAATCTATCTGATCATGCAAAATTTAAAGTTCTACCCCTTTCCATTTACCTCTTTCATTAGGCCATGACAAATTCATTGAAGACTCTCCCCTTTTTGTAATCATCAAAAGAATTTAACAATACACAAATTTTTACTCCCCTTTTTAAAATCAATTTGTGCATATATTTTAAAAAATATATATATATTCTCTCCCCTATCTATATTCTAAACAATTTCACACATTAAATAAATAAAAAAATGAATAAGTCAGAAAGATATTACCATTAAGATATTCGCCTCCAATTATGTAGGATCTTTTCCCCAATTATTTTAAGCCTTTTAGAATGAAGACCCACTCTGATACCACTTGTTGAAGAATTTTCAGTCTTGCCTTGATGGAGTTGTGACAGTTGAGAAGAGAGAAAATGAACACAATGATTTATGGTGGTTCGGCCAACCTTGCCTACATCAACTACCTACGTCTCACATAGGCTTTTCACTATAACGATGATTGATTCTGGCTCAATCCAACAAAGTCTTACAAAGAGGTTGATTCTCGGCCCAACGCCTCTAAAGCCACCTTCATTTTCAAGCTAAATGAGAACTCTTATAATACTTGATTGTACTTCAAGAATAAACCAATGTTGATTCTCTATTAGGCTTACACCTCTAAAGCCCTTACAATGTTGTTTTCTAAGGCTCACAACAAACCTTTCCCATACGCAAAGTGTTTATGAATAAATACAAGTAGAATCTCTATGCTAGAAATAAGAGTATGAACTTGATGCTTGCAATATGCTCTCTAGCTTTGTTTTGGTGTTTTGGGGTTGATGGATTTATCCAAATATTTGAGACTTGAAAGCGCATCATTATCCATAATATATGTGCCTTTTATTCATATATTTGTAGCCTTTCTTGCCCATATGATCATTGGGGTTGATAATCTAGCCGTTGGAGTGCATTTGATGCTTGATTTCTTGCCATATATGACTTACTCAAGTAAGAATATTTTTTACTCGATTGAGCATGATTTTTGACCTGATTCGCACCTGATTCTTTGATTACTCAAGTAAATTTGTTCCTTACTTGAGTAAGTCCTGCTCTAGTGATGTTTTTGGATTTTCTACTTGCTCGTGTGTTTTCCATGTTGCTCGAGTGAAAGCTTCACTTTCTCATGCCTCTGGAACTTTTTTTACTCGAGTGAGTATCAATATTACTTGAGTAAAACTTCTTTTACCCCAACAGTTGAATCATTTGGCCATCTCATTGAACATTGTGCTTTGTTGTCTTAATTACCAAATTTTGTTCATCATTAAAAACAAGAGGATCTAAATGTGAACCACCATTGGTTCAACAATCTCTCCCTTTTTGATGATGACAAAACCTTCAAGAATTTGGATGCTACATCAAGAATAACAAATGTGATCAAGGATTCTATCCGTGTCAAGAGGTTAGAAACATGTAAAAATAAGGTAGATGAGCATGCAAACTTTAAAGTTCTACCCCTTTAGGGTGGTATCAGAGACATAGGTTTCGTAAGTCTAGGGTCGATGTGGAGCTTAAGTATCTTTGATTGAGTCAGTTCAATTTTGCTTTTGTATACCCTTTTATTTATGACTTGGTACTGTGGCGATCATTTGCATTGACACTGCATATCCGATTCTATTTATTGCATGTAGCTATCGATCAACATTATGGTAGACGCAATGGTAGAGGTCGAGGGAGGCCTAGACGCACTTCTATCGAGGCTGTCTCTAATTCTGTTGCCGATCAGTATGATCAGCATAATGAGCACAATATGCCAGAGGTTACTACTCGATCATCTCACCTTTAGCAACAAGCAGCGCCAGCAGGTCCGATGGATGCATTTGAGTGCTTTACCCAAGTTCTCATGCAGATAGAGCCTATGTAAGCCGATCAAGTTACCGGAGCTCAGGCAGTTCTGCCAGCAGCGGTAATAACACTTCCTCTACCTTAGCCTGAGGCAGTTGTTGCTCCAGCACCAGTTGTAGCTTCTAAGGCATCACGAACAGATGTTGAGTCTCATCTTAGCATATTTTTAAAGCTTAGTCCGCCGAGATTTGTGAGGAAGATGGGAGAGGATCCCAAGATCTTCACATGTAATGTGGAGAGCTGCTTTGATGTGATAGAGCTCACGGATGATACTATGGGGATCCGTCTTGCTACATTTATGTTGGATGGCTGAGCGGCCAGGGTGCAAGGATTTGGTGCCACATAAAAGCTGTCACGTGGGATGAGTTCAAAAATGAACTCACATTGTTTGTTCTTCCTGGGAGTGTGAGGGATAAGAAGGCATACCAATTTACCTAGTTTGAGCAAGAACCCGGTATGTCAGTGACAAATTATGAGGATCGATTCAAGGAGTTGAGTCGATATGCTCCGCCAGAGGCCCGCAGCGAGGATGCCTTAACGAGGAAGTTCTTGAATGGGTTGCTAACCAATATCAGTAAAGTGGTGGAAACTCAAAACTATACTATTGTATCATAGATTGTAGAGGCTGCTAGGGGTATGGAGTATCAGGACGGAAGTTGTTCGAGGGACCCTAAGAGGGCAGAGATCGAGAGCTATTCTATAGGCTAACAGTGTCGAGGTTAGAGCATTCAGGCTTAGCAGAGGCACAGGCATTCCTTTAAAGACCAGAGGTAGATTCAGAGCTCTCAGACTGTAAGTGTGGCACCTCCAGCTGGGTGTGCCGAGGGATATGGTTTTGGGGGTCCACATTTGTCTTGTGAGACATGTGGTAAGAGACACCCAGGATTTTGTGCAAAGGCGGCATGCCTTTATTTTCATTACAGACAGCCGAGACACAAGGTGGTTGAGTGTCAAGTGAAGCATGGTTCAAGATCACAGACAGTGCAGTCAATGGTCAGAGGTGCAGTCACTGCTAGCAAGGGAGCTGAAACAGGTTTAGGTAGAGGCACGATAACTTCAAAGAGTTGTAGCAAGTTTGGGCATGTTTTAGGCTGAGGGTAGATCTGTCAGAGCAGTTCAGTTGTAGAGGAGCAGGCCAGAGTGTATCATCTGACTCACCAGGAGGCTCAAACCTCCAATGCTATAGTTACTAGTATGCTATCCATATATGGTTCTTCGGTTTATGTTTTATTTGATTCTGGATCATCTCATTCATTTATCATGCCATATTTTGTTGAGCATGTTGAGTTAGTGGTCCAACCACTAGTCAGATTGTTAGAAGTTTCGTCACCTCTAAGTGCCAAGATTGTGGTTGATTATGAGGTCCGTGATTGAGTGATTGCCTTTAAGGGGCATGAGTTGACTACCAATCTTACCATATAGGATATGGGAGAGCTTGATGTGATATTCGGTATGGATTGGCTTTCAAATTGGCACACTACCTTGGATTGTTTTGCCAAAAGGGTATGTTTTCGACCACTTGGCCAGACGGAGTTCTACTATTAGGGTGAGTGAGATAGTGTGGTTCGAAGTTATGTCTCAACAATTAGAGCTAAAAAGATAATTCGTTGAGGTTGCGAGGCGTATTTGTCTTTTGTACTCACTGAGCCGCAGAGTTCAAAGTTGAGACTAGACAAGGTATCAGTGGTGCGGGAGTTTTCTGATGTGCCTCCTGAGGAACTTTCAAGACTTTAGCAGCTCGAGATTCAGTTTTCTATTGAAGTTTAGCCTAGTACCGATCCGATATTGATCCCTCCGTATCGAATGACGCCAGCAGAGCTAAAGGAGTTGGAGACTCAGTTGCGAGAGTTATTGGACAGGGGATTTGTTTGACCGAATGTTTCACCTTGGGGTGTTTTGTTTTTATTTCTAAAGAAAAAGGATGGTAGCCTTCTCATGTGCATTGATTACCGTCAGCTGAACAAGGAAACAGTAAAGAACAGATATCCGCTTTCAAGGATAGATGATTCGTTTGACCAATTGCATGGTGCACAATGATTTTCTAAGATCGACTTGAGGTTGGGATATTATCAGCTGAGGATTCGAGGTGATGACATTTTGAAGACTGCATTTCAGACTAGATATAGACATTATAAACTTTTTGTGATGTCATTTGGTTTGATGAATTCTCCTGCAGCATTCATGGATTTGATGAATAGGGTATTCACACCGTATATAGATCAATTTTTGATTATCTTCATGAACGACATTTTGATCTACTCCAGGGGTAGAAAGGAGCACGAGGATCACTTGACGTTAGTCTTGCAAACCTTGAGAGAACATCAATTTTATGCTAAGTTCTCGAAGTTCGAGTTTTGGCTTGATCAAGTGGCATTTCTAGGACACGTGGTGTCTAAAGATGAGATTATGGTAAATCTGAAGAAGATAGAGGTAGTAATCCATTAGGAGAGGCCTAAGACCGCCATTGAGATTCATAGTTTTCTTGGGTTGGCTAGTTACTATAGGAGGCTTATCAAAGATTTTTTAAGGATATCAACTCCTATGACTTGATTGACTCAGAAAGGAGTCAAATTCGTTTGGTCTGACAGATGTGAGGACAGTTTCAAGAAGTTGAAAGGATGTTTAATGAGTGCGTATGTGTTAGTTTTGCGATCAGGATCTGGAGGTTACGCTGTGTATTTTGACGCATCTGGAGTTGGCTCAGGTTGTGTATTGATTCAACATGGCAAGGTGATTGCCTATACATCAAAATAGCTTAAAAGATATGAGCAAATTATCTGATGCATGATTTGGAGTTAGCCGCAGTAGTGCTCGCACTCAAGATTTGGTGACATTATTTGTACATAGAGACTTTTGAGATCTTCACAGATCATAAGAGTTTGAAGTAATTTTTTTGGTAGAGAGACCTCAACTTGAGGCAGAGATGCTGGTTAGAGTTCCTAAAGGATTATGATTGTACCATATCATATCATCCTGTCAAGGCTAACGTGGTTGTCGATGCTTTGAGTAGAAAGTCGATGGGAAGTTTGGCTCACATTGCAGTCGATAGGCGACCAGCAGTGTCAGAATGGCAGAGTTTGATAAGGAATGTAGTTGTATTCCATTTTGATGATTCTAGACCATTGCTTGGTCATGTTGAGGTGAGACCTATTTTGTTAGATCAGATTCGTGAAGCTCAGAATGAGCATACTGAGATTCAGGGTTTGATTAAAAAGGTTAAGGCATCTGAGGTGCCAAGTTTCAACATCGATGATTCAGGAGTTCTTTGGTTTGGTTTGAGATTGTGCGTACCATCTTCTGGTAGGTTACATGAGTAGATTATGACCGAGTGTCATAGTTATGTTTACTCAGTTCACCCAGCATATATTAAGATGTATCGGGATCTTCGTGAATTCTATTGGTGGCCAGGGATGAAGAATGATATAGTTGAATTTGTTAGACGATGTTTGACTCGTCAACATGTTAAGTTTGAGCATCAGCGTCCTTTTCCTTCCAAAGTGGAAGTGGGATCTTATCACGATGGACTTTGTAGTTGGATTACTAAGCACATTGTCTGGATATGATTCCATTTGGGTCATCGTGGATCGATTGACCAAGCCAGCTCATTTTCTGCCTATCAAGATGACATATGGAGTGGCACATTTGGCGAGATTGTATATCGAGAGGATTGCATTTCTTCATGGTGTGCCTGTTTCTATAGTGCCCGACAGAGGTCCTCATTTTACTTCGTAGTTTTTGCATAAACTGCGAGAAGAGTTGGGTACTCGATTGGATATCAGTACAGCCTTTCATCCGCAGACTGATGGTCAATCCGAGCGTACGATTCAGACTCTTGAGGATATGTTGAGAACGTGTGCAGTGGATTTTTTCGAGAGCTGGGATTCCCATTTTCCATTGGTAGAGTTTACGTACAACAATTCGTACCAGTCGAGCATCGAGATGGTGCCGTACAAAGCTCTATATGGTAGGAAGTGTAGATATTCATTATGTTGGGCTGAGGCCTGAGAGAGAGCCCTCGGGGCGAGATATTATTTTGGAGACTACTGAGAAATTCAGACTGATTCAGCAGCAGATTCAGACTGCTCACGGTCGTCAGAAGAGTTACGTTGACCCAAAGCATAAACATTTGAAATTTGTAGTTGGTGACCATGTATTCCTAAAAGTATCACCTATGAAAGGTGTTATGATATTTGGGAAGAAGGGCAAGTTGAACCCGAGGTACATTGGTCCATTTAAGATTATCGGCCGAGTTGGAGCCATGGCTTATGAGTTAGCGTTACCTCCTCAGTTTACTTCAGTTCATCCAGTATTCCATGTTTCACTTCTGAGTAAGTATATATCCAATTCGTTGCATGTTTTGGCTCTGCAGTCAGTTGAGCTCAGATCAAATTTGTCATATGTTGAGGTTCCGATGGGGATCGTTGACCGCCAAGTCAAGAGACTCCAGAACAAGGAGATTACTTCTGTGAAAGTGATTTGGTATCATCATTTAGTTGAGGAGCCCACTTGGGAGGCCGAGGATGAGATGAGGCATAGATATTCGAATTTGTTTGACTATGTTGATCCATAGGTTTGTTTGATTGATCTCTGTCTTTGTATTCTTGCATTGTGTCTACATGTTTGTACGTTGGCAGTGTGTTGGTTGCACACCATCTACGTGTTACGGCTGTTAGCCTGGTTTTGATTTTAGTTTTGTTCTGGAGATCATGAATGGCCTCATCTTTGTTTTGTTTTGTTTTGTTTTGAAATTCGAGGACAAATTTCTTTTGAAAGGGGAAGTATGTAATACCCCGATCGGATTCTAGTAAGGGTCTCTATAGTCTTCCATTTCGATCTTGATCGATTAGAATGTTGAGTTGAGGATTATGTTTCTGATAGGTGTTACTCGAGCAAGCAGTGATGCATTACTCGAGTAAATTGGACCATGGATTACTCGAGTAAGCATTCGTGCGTTACCCGAGTAAGGTGAGGTATGGATTACTTGAGTAAGTTGTGTTCTCGGATGAACACAAAGAACATGTGGGAAAAGTATTACTCGAGTAGCAAGATGTGTTACTTGAGTAAGCAGCGTGTCACTCGAGTGAGGATACTATTTTGGGCAGGGGCCTATAAATACCCCCACCCAACTCTTTCATTTCTCTCACTTCTTTTTTGTCATTCTCTCACTCAAATCGGTGCAAAATGTGTTCCTATTGCCCTACATTGTTCCCATTTTGTTCCTAGAGGTAAGATTACGTATCTAATCTCTTTATTTCATCTATTTCGTGCTTTTAAATTTGGATTCATGGTTTAGGCCGAGTATGTAAATGGGTTTGCATTTTTTGGATGATTCTGAGTTAATGGATGCTTAGGATTGTTAGCTCTGGGTTGTTTGAGGTTAAGGGAACATGATTCAAGCTTTGAATCATCATATTTGATGAGGCATTGGTTGAGTTACGGTTAGCTTCGTTTTTGGTTGATCTAGGGTGATTATGAGTTGTTTTGGTGGTTTTGACCCTAGATTCATGTTCAAGGCTTTGTTTAGAGTCAATGTGGGTGTTTGGTATCGATTTTGGTCATTTAAATTGCGTTGCATAATTTTTGGGTTCGTCTGGGTTGTGTCTTACTCAAGTAAGGACTTTGCTTACTCGAGTAAGAATAGCTTTGTCTCACTCGAATGATGAGTGTGGCTTACTCGAGTGAGAAGTGGTCTGTCTTACTCGAGTAACCATGTCTGGCTTACTAAAGTAAGATGAAGGGTATCTTACTCGAGTAAGATGGGATCCTTAGGGACTCGTTTTGTAATTTTTCATTTTGTCAATTTTTGAGAGTTTAATGACTCTTTTGGGGATTCTAACTACTTAGAAAAGTTAATTAGCTATTCTAGTATAGTTTGAGGACTATTTTGTAATTTGTCAAGTTCTGGAGACTAAAACATAATTTTGCACTAGTCAAGGACTAAACTATAATTTTTTGTAGATTATGTATTTTGGATCCAGAATGATAGATTATCATTCGATATGGATCATTTGGGATCTTTCGAGAGTTCGCATCTGCATTTGCACGTAATGCATTTGGTATTACCACAGTACCACATTTTTATTTGACTATGATATATCCGTGGATATATATTTGTTCTGTCCAACTTTTTGTTTGTGCCCGAGAGACCAACCACTGACGAGTGGGCCTTGACAGGTGTTTTGCACTTGGACTACCAAGTGAAAGAATAACAGCTTCAGACACAGCTTGTGTCTCAAACCGTATCTATTTTTTTATGTGTATAATACATACTTTGAAAATGAACTAATCTAAGGATTGGCTAATGATAAACTGATTATGTCTATTAATCAAGATTCTGCTTTGAAATTGATATATATGAATTACATACCTCCTCCCTGATTTTGATGATTCAACGCATACTCTGCTTTGATCCTATAGATTAGTATGATTTCTATTTTTTGATATGAGACACCTACTGTTACGGGGTAAAATGTGACCTTTGGTATATCAACGCTTTGACAAAACCTAACTATCAGGGTTGCTGGTAGACACATGCCCTGATTCGGTACATGATTTGATATGGATTGTGCCAGAGCCCACAAACTCTGTTATTAGTACCACGTGCACACCTTCTGGCCTGGCCCCATATATTTGTATGCGTATTTTGACTCTGAAAATGAAAATCGTTTTATACACCTCTGAGTTTATGATTGCTTTGTATGCGAACCCTTTTTGCGAAAGGATTTCTGAAAAGCTATTACATATGTATAGTGTGTATATGTATGTATGTTAAACTATATCTGCATCTGTAGTTTTAAACTGTTTTCAAAACAGTCTTTGTGAGGCATGCATGAGGCGATCTAGAGTGTTATTCCTCACTAGACCCTGACCCCTTTGTTTCTCTGTTTACGTGATTCCCATTGAGCAGGTTCACAGATTTTGGCTTCAGCAACTGTCAGCATCCAGACTCTAGTGATGCATCTTTTGGTTAGTGATGCCCTTTTGTTCGGGCTCGTCTTTTGTTTTGGAGAGCTCTGTATTGGGATGTAGTTGGGTTACTGGGTTGCCACTTTGGCTTTTGATATATGTTTCGCTGTTTTCCTCACTTATAACTTTTGATATATATTTATTATATATATTTGATTTGTTATGTTTTTTATTATTAAATGTTTTAACAAATTTTTTATAATCTGAATCGTTTGGGTAATTCTTTTTGATTTCTGAGGCTTATGAGAGATTGGTCAGGCTTCCACAAACGGTTCACCTCGTATGCTGGTCACGGGCTCACAATGGGTCGTGACATTCTGTCCTACCATCTTCCTCGACAACATTGGAAAACAAGGGTAGATTTGTTTCATTTTGGATCAACAAAAAAGCATACTTAGAAAGACTACAGCTTCGCAACAATGCCCTCATTGGCATAATTATCCTTTCCTGTGAAGAACATCCATGGAAAGTCCATGACCTAAAGTCGAAACTATCGTCGGTTTGGGATTTCAAAAATTGTCGGCTCATCTCTCTTGGACGGGGCTTTTACCACATTATTCTTATGTCTCCGGAAGACAAATTTTGCAGCTTAAGTAGAGGAGCAATTTCCTTAAAATTGGGGCTTCTTTGGTAGCAAAATTGGACACCAAATTTTGATCTGGATGCTCAACATCTCACCATTACTCAATTATGGGTCAGGCTACACCGCTTACCCTGGAAGTATTGGCATCCACAACTTCTGGTTGATATAACCAAAGGCATTGGCACTTTGTTAAAAATCGATCAAGCTAATTTGAATTGGGATCTTGGGCATAATACGAGACTTTTGGTTGAAGTAGACCTTATAAAAGACTTGCCAGTGAGAATAAGAATAGGGAAGACAGACAAAATTTTTTTTGTAAAGGTGATCTATGAGAGCTTACCAGAGTTTTGTTCCACATGTGCTTGCATTGGTCACTCTGCTTTGGCCTGCTGTTGGAATAAACCTGCTGACAGTCGTAAAAAAAACAACCATCCAACATTGTTCCATCACGCTCTGAGGTTACCAATAAGGTGTGGATGGCTAAACCAGCTGAGGTTCCAGCCCAAAATTATTTCTATCACAACCCGTTTTCCGATCATGATCGGCGTACGAAGCGAACCATCTATGGAAGCCCTACCCATCTCGCACAATCCTTGGAGAACAGAAACATCTACCCAATTATTATTAATAACAGGCTTATTAGTCAAATTAAAATGTTTAACAGAGATAAGTTTTTCCAAAAATAATATCCCTGGATATAACTAAAACATAATTAATATCAAATGCTAAATAATAGTTCAAATAAAATCGTTCAACATTATTTAACAGATACAAATCCATAACCACTACTCTGTGTGGAGCAAATAACATAATAGAAACTCGGCCCAAACAATAGGGCACTCACTAAACGCGGAAGAATCAAACAACCGCTATCAATATCACCTAAAAAGTGAAGTAAAAAAAAACTAGAAAAATAAAAGGGGTAAGATTCCCTAGTGAGTGGATAACATAACAAAGCAACTCAAGCTCCTAAAAAGGGTTTTGAAATATTTTTGAAAACTACCACATGCACGTATATATCCAAACAATATCATATATATATACACTCGTATATATAGATAATTTAGTTCAAAATCCACTTTGCAATCCTCTGCATACAAGGCAGACATCCGACAATTATCGGGATTTATTAAATAGGGAAATTAAATAAAATATTAAATTTTCCCAAATCCAATACGGCCAAAATATTTTCCTTTCAAGTATTTTCCAAAATCCACATTATTTTTCCAAAATGTCTCGAGAGAAATACCAAAATATTTTTCAAAAATGAATACCAAAGTATTTTCAAAGAGAAATACCAAAAGATTTTCAGAGACGAATTTTAATTTATTTTTAGAGTTAAATACCCAAAATATTTTCATAGAGTAATTCAAAAACATTTTCATAGAGGGACCAAAGATTTTATTCATCGAGTTAACCGAACTCAATAATAGCTACTTTGGTGGATATTAGCCACTAAGGCATCATGGTATAGCCACAAAGGTGAGTATAAGCCACTAAAGGCAAAAGTATAGCCATTTAGGCAAATGATACAACTCTAGTGTATCAAGGCTACGCTAGAACATTACAAAAATGTATTTATAATCAAAATGCTCAAATAGGTAGCATACAGAAACAACATATTATTTTTTCCAAAAATGGTAACAAACCTTCAGACGAAATTTTATTGCAAAAATATTTAGTGTTCAGAAACAATAATTATTTAAAACAAAATATTCGTTTCGGAATATATTCTAAAAAACCAAAACGTTCATTTCAGAAATCACAATAAATATTAAACATAATATTTATTTTAGAGTTTTCTCTAGCAGAGGTTTTCATGCATACCAAATTTTAGGAATTTCACTCCTTTAATTATTCCAAATTTCATACCAAGTTCAACACAACAAAAACATATACAGAATTTAGAGGATACAACCTACGTGTCAAAAGTGCTACCACACTCACCTGGATGCCGAGCAAATATCCAAAGTACGGTCCACTGGTCAATGATGGGTCTCCTAAAAAACCAAACAAAACTGGAACATACAGTACATAAACAAATAAAACATGGTATTATGGCAGTATCCAAATGCGTGCAAATGCATATGCAATCCCAAGCGCTCAAAAAAACCCTGAAAATTCATTTGGGCCCAAATTCTAACATGATAATCCAAATATTACACCTCGGTGTAAAATTACCCTTTGGTCCCCAGGACTTTGGAAAATTACCAACTGGTCTCCAAAATATCCCAACTTAATATTTTGGTCTCAACTCTCCAAAATAACATATTAGTTCTCATAGACTCTCAAAATATCTAAATTAATCCTTAAACATATGTAGAATTATATTGTAGTCCCTAAATGACAAATACCACATTTGGTCCTCAAATGGAAAATTACACAAATAGTCCTTACTTCCGATTCAACCGATAATAATCGATCCTAAACACACACATTGGTCCTAATTAATCTTCCAAGCATGAATTCAACCTCCATTTAAACAAATAAACACCAAATCACCAAGAATTTTCAATATTAAATTCTGATTTCTATGGCACCCTAACACACAACACGAATACTTGAGTTTCCACAAAGATTCATGCTTTCCCAAGTCTCTTATGCATCCATCTAACAAAAACAACCTCCAATCTAGCTTAGAATTCAAACAAAATTGAACCCTAGCCTCATAGAAACCCATTTGCATCCAACAATCCTCCAACAAGAACAAATGCATGAAAATGAGGGAAAAACCAAGATAGAATGATAATCATACCTTAAGGAATGATTGAGAGGTGTTGGAGGATCAAAATGGAAGATATTTTTGTTGATTGGAGTGAGAAACGGTGGAGGAAATGAGGTACAACCGAGTGGGGGTTGGATTAGGGTTTTCATAGACAAAACAAAGCAAAATGGCGGCATTTTTGTGCTTTCCGTGTAAAGTTTGGTCCTTTAAAAATTGAAGACAAGGCCATTTGAAGGAGGACACGGGCAGGCCGCGCAAAGACACGAACACGTCATTCTTGTCCTTGTCTTTGCCCCTTTCAAGACACAGTCTCCTTCTATGAGACATAGTCAAGATGCTTGACCATGTCCTTGTTTGTGGGCTCCTAAAATGCGACTTTCTCGGCCTAAAACACTTCAATCGATCGAACAAACATCAAACGAGATTAATGGCTAGAAATCCAACTTAATTCCATCAACTTTCATCACCCAAAACACCAATTTAATGGTTCAAACACCGAATCAAATATCAAAGTCAAACATACCCACACTCGAATCCCATCGAAATGGGTGAGACATTACACTTTTGAAATGCTACGCAACGATATGGATATACCTCATCTCCCTAAGGAAGCCACGGCTAACAATCCCGTGGTGTTATATCTGGATGAACATCATATCGTTAAGGAACAAGATGCAATTGACTCAAATGGCAACACTGATATCACGAATGTTGTGCCCATCCGGAAGGGTCCAAAATTCCAGTAGAGGATGAGTGCAACAATGATGAGCAAGAGGTTTCTGATGAGAATTTGCAAGCTGACACTTCGCACCCACTAATTTTAAAAGTGTGAGGCAGCCATTAGAGATATTAAATCGACTTCATGGACTCATGAAGAGGAGGAACAGGCTGGGGAATGGGTGATGCCTAATAAACAAATTACTCAAAATGTTGCTAAGCGACAGGAAAAATTTTGTCCCAAGCTTTTTTAGAACCTACGCCAATGCCCGATCTTGGAAACTCGGATACATAGAGGCATGTGCATAATATTTGTTCTTTCAACAAACCAGCTATATTGTGTCTTTTAGAGCTGATGGTGGATTACACTGCGGTTCCTACTCGGCTTTAGGAGTCCCTGGGAATACACCTAGTTGCTACGAACACTCGCATTCCATCCTCTCTTTGTGTCACGACCCAAAATCGGGTCGTGACCAGTGTACGAGGCGAACCGTCTATGGAAGCCCTGACCCATCTCGCACAAGCCTCGGAGAATAGAAACATCTACCCAATTATTATTAATAACCAGATTATTAGTCAAATTAAAACATTTTTAACATAGATAAGTTTTTCGAAGATAATATTCCCGAGTATAACTAAAACTTAATTATAATATCAAAATGCTAAGTAAGTAATTTAAGTAAAACCATTAAACATTATTTAACAGATACAAAACCATAACCCACTACTCGATGCGGAGCAACTAACATAACAAAAACTTGGCCCGGACAATAGGGCACCCACTGAGAGCAGAAGAATCAAACGACCGTTATCAAAATCACCTGAAAATGAAGTAAAACAAAAACAATAAAAATAAAAGGGGTAAGATTCCCTAGTGAGTGAATAACACAACAGAACGACTCCTCAAAAGGGTTTGAAAACATTTTTGAAAACTACCACATGCAGATATATACTCAAATATTACCATACATATATATACACTCGTATATATAAATAGATTGTTTCAAAAATCCACCTTGCAACCCTTTGCATACAGAGCAGACAACATAAAATTACCGAAATTGATTAGATGAATAAATTAAATAACACATTTAATTTTCTCAAATCCAAAAGAGCCAAAGTATTTTCCTTTCAAATATTTTTTGAAATTCACGTTCACTTTCCAAAATATTTCAGAGGAAAGGTACCCCAATATTTTCAAAGATAAATTCCAAAATATTTTTAGAGTTAAATACCGAAGTATTTTTAGAAATAAATACCAAGTATTTTCAGAGAGTAGTTTCAAAATATTTTCAAATGGGGGACCAACAATCATATTCATCGAGTTAACCTAACTCGATAATAGCCACTTTGGCAGAGATTAGCCACTAAGGCACCATGGTATAGCCACAAAGGCAAGTATAAGCTACTAAAGGCACAAGTATAGCTACTTACGCAAATGATAAAACTCCAGTGTATCAAGGCTATGCTATCTCGTAGCTGGGTGTCCCGAAACAAAATGTTTTTACCAAAACATTACAAAAATGTATTTATATTCAAAATGCTCAAATAGGTAGCATATGAAAACACACAAATCATTTTTCCAAAAATGATATCAAACTTTCAGACGAAATATTTATTGCAAAAATATTTAGTGTTCAAAAACAATACTTATTTTAAACAAAATATTCGCTCTAAAATATATTCTCAAAATCCAAAACATTCATTTCAGAAATCACAATAAATATTAAACATAATATTTATTTCAGAAACCAAAAATATTTTTAGAGAAAACCAAGTTTCCACAGCAGAGATTTTGAAGTACACCAAATTTTTAAGAATTCCAATCCTTTAATTATTCCAAATTTCATACCAAGCTCAACACAACAAAAACTTATACAGAATTTAGAGGACACAACCTACGTATCTAAAGTACTACTACACTCACCTGGATACCAAGCAAATAATCCAGAGCGCGGTCCACTGGTGAATGACTGGTCTCCTAAAAAACCAAACAGAGCTAGAACATACAATACATACATAAATTAGACATGGTATTATGGTTGTACCAAAATATGTGCAAATGCATATGCAATTCCAAACGCTAAAACAAATCCCGAAAAATCCATTTCGGCTCAAAGCCTAACATGATAATCCAATTATTACACCTTGGTGTAAAATTATAGTTCAGCCCCTGAACTTTGCAAAATTATCAACTAGTCCCCAAGATATCCCAACTTAATATTTTGGTCTCAACTCCCCAAAATAAAATATTAGTCCTCATAGACTCTCAAAATATCTAAATTAATCCTCAAACATATGTAAATTTATATTCTAGTCCCTAAATGGCAAATATCACATTTGGTCCTCAAATAGCAAATTACACAAATAGTCCAAATTTTGATTCAACTAATAGAAATTGGTTTCAATCACCCACATTGGTCCTATTCAACCTTAGGAACTCAAATCTATAATTGGTTTCTCAAAAACAACTCAAAATCTTGGATTTTTAATAAAAATCTGAATCTAACCCTAGGGCATTCAAAACAACATCAAATCTCTTGATTCAAGGCTTGAATATTGTTTATCTAACCTTAAACAATCATAATCTAACAACTCTAAGCATCCATTTCATCAGAATCATCAATAATTTTGAAATCCCAGAAATTTGGCCTAAAATGATTTTTTGAGATTAATGCATGAAATGAATGAAAAACATAGATTATAAGTGTGATATTACCTCCAGAGATTATTAGGAATGAATGAGGAACAATGGGAGATGTCCAGAGATGGATTGAGAGTGAGAAAGAGTGAAAAATGGCGGAGACGGATGAAAGGGGTCGAGGAGGGGTATTTATAAATCCTCCTATCAAAACGCAATGTTTCACCAAATTTCAGCAGAAAAATGGTTATTAGCGTATGTTGCAAAGCATCAACACGCATTACATGTCCTCAAAGTGCATTGCAGAGTTTCAAAAACCCTCGTCAACCCAGAAAATTCATATCGATGATCAACGTGTGTAGTTGCTCTCCAACGCACGTTGACGACCTTTTAGCCCTCCAAGCCCATATCGTTTCGATTTGTAACATGCATTTATTGACTCCAACGCGCGTTAACAACCTACTGGATGCATTTCATGCATAATTTCTCACTTCTAGCATGTTTCTAACTTAGAAACACAAACTCCAACACTTTCAGAACAATTCTAACTCTCCAAACTTGTCATACATCATCGATAGGCGTTCGTAAACATCATAACATAATCTTGGACATCGAGATTCAAATTGACATCGAAGAAAGTTCAATCAAAGTTGAACAAGGTTCAACAGAGGATCTTATCAGACTTGAACAGATTTTCACCGGAAGGGACGAGGTATTACACTTTGAGTATTCTTCAATATAGATTTTCTGGTACCAGCTGGCTTGGTTTGCTCTGACCAATATGTTTCCTTTCAATTTTATTTTGGCAATATTACTGTCCATTGTGCTTTTGTTTATGCTAGCGTTTGGCATAACCGACGTCAACTGCTTTGGGATGACCTGACAACAAATGCCCTAGGATCTAGACTTGTCATGGGTGATTTTAATGTTCTTTAGGCTGCATATGAAAAAACTAGTCACCCGCCAGTAGCTCTTCCTCATAGAGATTTTATATTGACAACAATGGTCTTGTGCAGGTTCCACACAGAGGCTTGAAATACACTTGGTGTAATGGTGTAGGTGGTTATGCCCGAGTTAAGAGTATACTTGACATAGTATTGGCTTCATCTGATATTTTGGATAATTGGAGCTTGATTTCTTGTCTCTGTCAGTGTAAGCCCTAGCCCCAATGCATTGTATCTAGATTATATATGAGATATCAATCAGAGAACATAGAACACGTTAGAGAATAGTGTTTTGGATCGATTCGCTTATGAGAATACTACATGGTTGAAAGGTCATAAGTATTTCTCATACAACGCTTATACTAAAATACCTCGACCTGAAATCACTATGGATTCTTAGGTGATTTCTCGTATACTTTGACGTACACCTAACATTATTTGTAATGAGTAAAAAAGTATAGGTATGATTGGGTATGCCATGAGTCATGCTAAGAAACATTAGTGAAGTGAAGGGATTGCCACTTTTGAAGAGAGAGAATATATCACCGGCCACTTGATTAATGAAACTGAGTAGTGTGTGGCCACACCCAAACAAAGTGATAAATGTTATCATTTGTTTGACTTAGTCAGGATCACTTATAGATCAAGGAAGTTCTTTAGCATAAATAAGGGTGACCGGGTTTCCTGCCTTATGCTAATCATGATATAGAGAGGCAAAGGGTTGTATAAGGTTGTAATTAGGTTATGTTAATTCATAATTGACATTCATTTCAATTTGGGCAATCATAATGTCTTGCTAGAGACCAATTATGATTTATTGATTTAAATTAATTTTAGGCTCATTGCCAACATTGAATGAACCTACAGGATCGTACACAATAAAGATCTGGATTGGTTACAAAGATTCTCTCTTTGAAGTAATTGAATTATTAAGATGATTAATTTGATTAATCAATAATAATTCAGGGTTTTATGATTTATGTGTTAAATAAGATTTAATACGTAATCCATTAATATAATGGGCTTTTAATATAAATCACTAGTTATTAGGGTTATGGGTATTTAATTATGTGTGACATAATTCGGCCCATATGAGTGTTTTATTAAATGATAATGTATCATATAATTAAAAGCCCAATTACATTAATCAAACCCATTAGAATTTTGGCACAACATAACCTAATTCGGATTGAGAAAATTCGACACACTCATCCTAATTAGGAGGAAGAAATTCGGCACACACCACCTCTCCTATTTTTTAGGAGTCACTTTTCTTGTTTGAAAAGGATGAATTCAGCACATGCATTAACTAATTAGGACTCCATGACTAATTAGGAGTTTTATTCTTGCGTGACAAGGAAAATAAAACCCTAATTTGTATGTGAAAAAATTAATTAGGAAGTGATTATTCTTGTGAGACAAGAAAGGCAAACCCTAGTGTGATTAGATTAGGAATTCGGCACATTTCTTCTAGATTAGGAAAAGACTGAATTCTTGGAGAACAAGGAGAGGAATTTCGGCCTTGTTATGCAACTATTTAGGTCTCCTCTTATGCCTATAAATAGGGTGCACTCCTTGCTATTCTTTCATGGTTTGGCCGAATTAGTGAGTGCCACAAACAAAAGAGAGAAAATTATTTGTGAGTTTTAGAATAGATATTCTAAAACAAGTGCTAGCACACATTAGCCTGATCAACGATCTTGTATGTGTGTGAGAGTATTGGGGAGTCATCTTTTGGCAGTCCCTATTATCAATAGCATTCGGTTCAACACAAATCAAAGGAAGCAATTCGGCAATTTCAGCTTTTGGAGAAAAGCAATTCGGTTAAGTTAAAAGGTATATATATTCAGCCTCCTTTTATTAATTATGATTGCATACAGTGTTCCTGAATATTTCTTGTGTGATATTATTGTTTTCCACTACACATATTAGATGCTTATTCGGATAAGAAACCCAACAGTCTCGCCCTTGCGAGGCACAATTCAGATAACTCGCCTTTGTTCCTTTCGTGTCAAATGGTCAAATCTCCTCTGTCTGCTCAGTTTCAGTTCCAATCCATCTAGCTCTCTCATCCGAGCATTTGAGATCTCATTACAGCAAACTAGAATGAACAGGGTTTGAGTTTGCCCCCTTTCCAACTTATTTTTGCAAAACTCAAGAGTCTTAGGCAAGCTTTAAAGTGTGGAATATGCAAGTGTTTGGGAACTTGGAAGTAAATATTGCACAGGCCGAACATCATTTACAAGACATTCAAAACCGTATTGCAAAAGGTCTCTCGGAAGAGTTATCTCTGGCAGAGCCTGAGGCACATTCTCGACTTGACTGTCTTTAAGTAGAAGGAAGGTTTTTGCAGAGAACACAACAGAGTTAAATGGTAGGAGGAGGGTGACATAAACACTGAGTTCTTTAGTTGGGTTCATTCAATGCGTAAAACTTTTGCTAAAATTTCTATTTTGCAGTTTGAGGAGAACATAGTGGATGATGTGGCACAGATCTCATAGCACATTGTTGATTACTACACCAATCTGTTTAAGGCTCTGGTGGCACATCCCTCTGACCTCTCTATGGCTAAAAGACCAATTCGGTCCTTGGTGAGTGAATCATACAACACATCTTTAACTGTAGTTCCAATTACAGAGGAGATCCGACAAACAATCTTCACCATGGAAAGCTCTAGTGCACCAGGTCCAGATGCCTTCAAGGGGAGTTTTTTAAAAGAATTTTGGGATGTAATTCAGGTGGAATTGTGCAAAGCTATTACTCTCTTCTTTGCTAGTGGCCAAATTACACCAGGTTGGAACTCTAGTTTGATGGTTCTAATCGTTAAAGTTCAGAAAGCCATTACAGTAGATCAATATCGACCAATTGTGCTCAGTAATTTCTGCTACAAAATTATTACAAAAATTCTTGCAGACAGGCTTGCTGTGGTGGCGTCTAAAGTGATTTCTCCTCAGCAGTTCGGTTTTATTAAGGGCAATAGAATAGTCGATTGTATTGCTCTGGCGTCAGAAGGGGTGAATCTGCTGGATAAGAAGTGTTTCGGCGGGAATATGGCTCTGAAAATTGACATCCAAAAATCTTTTGACACAGTCAGCTGAAATTTTCTGTTTGAGGTCCTCAATGCCTTCGGCTTGTCCTTGCAGTTTCAAAACCTCATTTTGGAATTGTTCTCATCATCTCTTCTTTCCATTTTGATAAATGGGCAGGCAACTGGTTAGTTTGGATGCTCTAGAAGTGTGCGTTAGGGATTCCCGATTTTTCTTCTCTTATTCTATATGGTAGAAGATTTCTTAAGTTGTCGTATTTCAGCATTGGTAGAGGAAGGCAAACTCTAACCCATGGGTTACACCGGAGGTACTCATTTCATTTGTCATCTTTTTTATGTTGATGATGTTATTTGTTTTGCAAAGGCTACGATGAGGAACATGAAAACTATTCTTGAGTTGTTTGATGCTTACGGAGGTCTGTCTAGTCAAGTTGTTAACTGGCTAAAATCCAATGTTTTCTTCAGAAAATGGTAACACCATGTCGGGATGCCACCTTAACTGCAGGGAGGAATCTCAAATGTGAAACAGTGCCATTTTCTTATGTCAGGGTGCCTTTATTTGCTGGTGCACCAAGGCGGAAATACTTATAGCCTTTGGCTGACAAAATTTCAAGAAAATTCTGTTCTTGGAAAGGCTCCTCACTCTCTATGGTTGGACGGGTCTGTTTAGTCTCTTCATTTATTTAGAGTTCAATGCTTCACTTGTTTACGGTCTATAATTGGCCGCAGAAAATGCTTGGTAAACTAAATGGTCTTATCAGGAATTTTATCTGGACTGGTTCCACTGCATCGAGAAAACATATCATGTTCCCACGGTGGGTCTGTTGTCTCTCTAAAAAGGAAGGGGGTCTCGATTTAAAGGAACTGAGTAATTTTAATGGGGGCGATGTTGGGTTCTCTGGCTTGGCGATTTCTTACATGGAAAGGTCATTCGCTGAAAGTGTTAGAGGCTCATTTTTTATATTCCTCTGAACTACCACGGCTTGCTTATTTATGTTCTACAGTGTGGTGTTCTATATGGCCAGCCTTTATGGATTTACGAGAGCATTGTTGTTGGCTCATCACTGATGCTTCTGACCTTAATTTTTGGACGGGGACTTCGTTGCAACCAAATATGGCCAAACGGCTTTCTCTACCACAGGAGTAGCAGCACCTCCTAACTAATACGGTTCAGAGCTATATCACTAATGGGCATTGGGAGCTACCAAATGCTCTAACTCAGGATGTGAAGGACGAAGTCTAAGCAGTCCAATTCTTAAAGGAACCATCAGATTTTTGTATATGGACTTTTGATACTACGGGTCGTTTCTCTGTCAAAGGGTATTATAAAAACCCTTCATATGTGTAATGAAGTCCCTCATTGGAATCTTTTCATGTGGAAAAGGTATATACCACCATCTCGTTCAACAGTGGGGTGGCGGGCTTTTCTGGGTCACTTGCCAACTGAAGACAAATTGAGACAAAGGGGTTTCCTTTTTCCATCCAGGTGCTCTCTCTGCTATTTAGACACTGAAAGTTTATAGCATTTATATGTATACTGCCCTATTTCCAAGCAACTTTGGAATGAGATTTCGGCTATGTTTATAGTGCGGGTAAGGTGTGGCGATTCTCTGAGATCTCTCATATTAGCTACAATGAATACGCAGTTGAGCTCAGGGCTTCAGGTTTTGTGGAATGTTGCCATTATTATTGCTTTATGGATTATATGGACAACACGCAATGAATGCATCTTCCAGAGACATGTTGTCTTCATTTTTAATATGTTAAGACTGTTGTGGAAATGTATTAAAAAGGTCTTGGTCTTCAAAATTAGTAATTTGTTGGGTCTATGGGCGAGTTATAGTTATTTACAAACCTTGGCATTTCAGGCATTCCAAGCACCTTCAAATATACATGTGGTTTGGCAACACCCAACCCCCCGGCGCACGATGAACTGGCTGAAAGTCAATACCAATGGATCTGCAGTAGCCTCGCAGGTTTTTGGGGGAGAAAGGGGCATTTTTCAAAATGCAAGAGGATTTTCCAAAGGTGCATTTGCATTCTCCACTGGGGAGGTATTGGCTTTCATCTTTGAACTGAAGGCAACTATATATGCTATTATTAAATCTTTAGAGTTAGGTTGGCACAGTCTTTGGTTGGAAAGTGACTCCACTTATGTGGTTCATCTTTTCAAAACACGATCCTCTGAAGTTCCATGGTGTTGTCGACTTCAATTGGCTGACTGTCTAAGTTGCATGTCCCAGAGGACTGTAGTTGTTTCTCATGTGTTCAGATAAGGGAGTCGAGTCGCTGACTACCTTGCCAACTTTGGTGCGCGTAACCAAGGACTGCATTGGTGGACTACGTTTCCTAGTTTTTGTAGCCATCTTGTACATGATGATTTCTATTTTAAGGATAACTATCGTTTTAGGCAGTCTCCATTACTATAACAGTTTGTTTGATTTTTTATTTTCTATTAATAATATATTGGAGCGAAGGACTATGATGCAGGTGCTAATGGGTTGCCAACCTAATTGAGATGCCATGGTGCACTACTGATTCTGTAGACTACATCTTTCTGCTAAAAAAATATATACTATTTATTTATACTAAAATTGCACTTTATAATAAAGAGTACCATTTGAATGCTCTTAGAAGGGATATGTAAAGTGTGAAACCTTTTCTTAAGATGTTCTATAGGAATTTTTCTTATCATTTATGACAATTGACTCACCTTCTTTAAAGCTTCTAGAATTATATATTTGCAGTAGACTTAGTATAATCGTTGGTCTAATGAGCCTTCACCTATGTTATACCAATAGTTTCTCACTCCTATCAATGACTTTCTTAGAGATAGATTTGAGGAAATTATGTGAGTCTATTTCATATTTTCTATTGTTGAATTGAGATGTCCATCATATTTTCATAGAAGAAGAGCCATGCTGTTAGGGACTCTATGGTGTGTATGTTTCAGTTCAGGGATTGCTTTGTAGCTTTAATAAATTTTTGGACTGATTATTTTATTTTTTGAGTTGGCTCACAATTTTGTGACTCAGTTAACCTATACAAGATTATATGCAAAGGCAACTGAGTCACATAATTTACCGTCACAAAATTTTGCTTGTAATTATGTGACTCAAACATGGAGGTTCCACTCTTTTGCATCAATCTAGCATTGTATATAATGATTTGTATATATAATTGTTTATGGTATATTTCTGGTTGTGCCCAACGAGCCGAAACCACTAGGCCTACCCAGATGAAGCTCATGATCAGACCCAAAGATTAAAGTCATAGGGAGGAAAGAGATCCTTGGGGAAGCCAACGACGATTTAAGGATTGTTGGCAGCGATGAGTGACAGTACGATGAGAAGCTGAAGGCACCGTCGACTGGGCATAGTAGTGACGAAAGCGCAATGACGAACAAGGAATATGATTGCAAATGGTTAACAACTTCTCTGATGTGTTTTGAGGCTATTTATAAATTTTCAAGTCGTTATGGCCGTTGGAGGATTGAATGTAGCCGTTGTGAGATAGAACAATCATTCATTTAATACTCTGACATAGCCTTTAACTCGAGTTATCTTTTCCTCTTACTTGAGTTATCCTTTGTAGAAGATGACCTCTGAAATGTGTAACTCGAGTTATTTTTCATGCTTACTCGAGTTATCCATGTTTTTTGGCCATTGGAACATCGACATTTGATGATAGGTTGTGTCAGGCTTTGCCTCCAAGCTGTAACTCGAGTTATACAAGTGTTTACTTGAGTTAAATTTTCTCCAGACTATTTAACTCGAGTTATCTATATTTTAACTCAAGTTATCATTTATTTAATTCGAGTTGTATGGCATTTTAGCAACTCGAGTCATGCATGTTCTTACTCGGGTTGTAGCACTTGATCCACAGCTTCTGGGTGTCTTTCTTACTCGAGTTGTTGATTCGTTTACTTGAGTCATCTTGCAACATAAGTGACAAAATGATTAAGAATCAAAACCCAATTTTGTTCATCATCAAAACACAAAGGGATATAAATGTTAACCACCCTTGGTTCAACAATCTCCCCCTTTTTATGATGACAAAACATTCAAGAGTTTGAAGATCTATTCAACAATAACAAGTAATATGATCAAGGATTTTACTCATTGTCACTTGGCTAGTTCAAAACATCAATAAGAAAGATGTTCAAATCAACATTGATGCCAATTATAAGAATTTATGTAACATTCTCCCTTTTTTGTAATCATCAAAAAGGATATGCAAAATCAATATACTCCCCCTTTTTCAAAGAAAAGAAATCAATAATTATTAAGCACAAAATGCTCCCCCTTAGTAAATGCATTTATCAATCAAATAATTTTTGAAAGAAAAATTCAACTTTTTTTTGTTTTACAACATGCATAACAATTTTCAAAGAAATATATTTGGTCATATGCTTGGAGCAACCACTATCAAGATACCAAGTGTTTAAATTTTCCTTGGCCTTCATGCATACCTACAAAAGTAAATTTCAATTTCCTATTTTTGGTACCCATTGTCTTTTGGGTCCATAAGGGTTAGTCCTAATCATGTTAGGAAGAATAGTTCCTTAAGGAACCCACACCTTCTTCACACCAACATAGGCATTATTTCTAATATTGCAAGAATAAGCTATATGCCCGTTTTGCCACAATAGTTGCAAGTAGAGAATGGAAAGGATGCATGTGGTCTAAAAAACCTAGTATGATATGATTTATTGTCATTTGTGTAATCATATCCCAAGCCACTTTTGGATAAAGACAACCTTTAACTACCGAGGAGCTTGTCAAGATTTTCTTTTCCTTGAGTAAGTTTATGAGAAACATTAGTAAGTCATGCAACCTTCTCCTTTAAAGCAATATTTTCATTCAATAGATCATGATTTTTATTAGCAAGGCATTTATCAAGTTCACTCTTCAACCTATCA
>CAODLS012230017.1:0-17908 GCA_948243855.1 Flueggea neowawraea | reverse complement strand
TCTTTTATTGATACAAGTGTAGTTGCTCTTCAAATTCATTCTTCATTTAATTGTATCACTAGCTTTTAATCTGTTGGTGAGTGTTTGTAAACACTTTTGAAATGAGTGATTGTGAGAGGAATCAAGGGTAGATCCTTAGGTTGGTTTTTTTCTTGAACCGGAATCAAGAAACTTGTAAGAGTTCTCACTTAGCTAGAAAGTGAAGTTGTAATCTTTGAGAAGATTGATAGTGAAAATCCTAAGTGGTGATACTTAGGTAGTGGATGTACGCATCGAGTTGGCCGAACCACTATAAGTTCTTTGTGTTCTTTCATTTACCGCAATCATTCTCGAAGAAAATTCAAAGCTTCTATTATCACACTATTCAACCCCCCTTTTAGTGTGATTATCGACTCTGCAATAATATTCTTCAAAACATATATTCGAAGAGGAATTTCTCAAATACTTCAGGAAGGTGTATCAAAAAATTCATGTATAAATACCTATGTGCTATTTAGGTAATAGCTATCAAAAATCATTTAAAAAAATGGTTGTAGTAATATCAGTAACAATAAGTAATAATAACATAATACTTTTGAATACACTTGCCATATAGATAATAGCTATCGAAAACCATTTCAAAAAATGCTACAACAATACCAGTAACAATATCATAGTATCAATGACAGGGGACCAAAAACAATAACAATAGCAATAATAGTGATGATTGTGGACTCTGCCACAATCGATATCAAATCATGTGTTGGATCAGAACACATGACTACCAGCAACCCTGGTAGTTGTGCTTATCATAGCATTGGTATACCAAATGTTACGTATATCCCTGTAACAAAGGCATCCCCATATCTAAATAGTTTATCAAAAACATATACAGATATTTATTTAAAAATATTTAAACAGGCAACATGCCGAACATACATCTTCTTTATTCAATAAATCAAACGCTCAATCAAAACGTTTATTAGTGAAAACATCGCAAACTACTATCATAGTATTTTCAAAAAGATACAATTAATCCAAAAACAATTACATGTTTAAGAAATATCTCAAAATCCAAAATAGAGAATTTACTGCCGAAACCATAATAAATATTAAAGCATAATATTTATTTCAAAAATCATCATAATCCAACAAAAAACATTTATTACTAAAACACAATATTTATTTTAGAGTAGATTTTTCCATTATCTTTAAATCAAAAACAATTAATCATGCGGTAATGAATATCAAAAACAATGAGGGATATATAATACGTATATATCCATTCAAAAATAGTAAGCTGATTATTAAACACATAATCCGGTTATTAAATTAACCAATCCTTAGATTAGTCCAATTTTAGAAATAAGTTCTAAACACATCGAAAACAATATAATTTAGAAGACACAACCTATGTGTCTGAAGCTGTCATTTCACTCACTGGATATCCAAGTTGAAAGGCCCAAACACGTACCACTGGCGGGTGGCTAACCTCGCGGGCCAGGATAGACAGCTGAAACAATTCTCAAAGCAATATCAATGACATGATACAGATACGGTACTGTGGCAGTACCAAAATGCAATAATGAAGCAATGCAAATGTCGACCCAAAGGAACCCAACTCGAGTGAGAATCTATCACTCTAAACCCAACAAGAAAAATATCAACTCTGATCCTCCAATAATTCAAAATAATCAATATTATACTTTTGGTCCTTTCGATAAAAAACTACACCAAAACATCCAAATCTCAATTCAATCTATGGAAGTCGAACCCAAGCACTCACAATGACTATAATCGACCTCCTAAGCAAGAATCCAATATTCTTTTCAACAAACAAACTCAAAATCATCAAGATTTTCTAACTTCAAATTCGAATTTCTTGAGCCCATAGAAACAAATCATCAAATCACAACACCCAACTCAAATCCAAGTACTTCTAACTCGAATATATCAAGATATAACAAGAACAACTTCAGATTTGGTAAGAAAATCATCGAAAATTGAAACCCTAGCTCAAGAACAACCCACTTCGTTCAAACTCGAAAACCTCCAAAACCGAAACTAAAATCATGCTCATCTAACCTCAATCCATCATGATTTAACATCCTATAACTCTCATTACAACAAAAACAAAAAATCTGAACCCTAGAAAGGAATTCGGCCAAAAACCCAAATGAACAAATCATGAATGAGACAAGGAAATGAAGAGATTAATAAAGTGTTCTTACCTCAATAAATGGAAAGGAATCAATGAGAAACCAAGAGAAGTCATGAGGAATGAATTGAGAGAGTTGGAAGTGGTTTGGAATGAAAAATGATGAAGAAGAATCGGGGAAGGGGTATTTATAACCCACGAGGATAGAACGCTGTGTTGCACAAAATTTCGCCCAGAAAATGGCCTTTTACATGCGTAACAAGCCATACTACGCGCACAAAAGCAATACTACGTGCGTAGATGATGGTTTTCAGCTCCGATCTGATTCCTCTTAATGACCTACGTGCATAGCAACCCTGTAATGCGCCTAGAAGACCTCATGGACGCATTTCAAGCTAAATTCCACACTTCTAATATGTTTCTAACTTAGAAACACAACCTCCAACACTTCCGGAACAATTCTATCTCCCCAAACTTGTCATCCATCATCATTAGACAATCTTAATCAGTATAACATCAACTTGAACATCAAACTTTGGAAAGATTGACATGATTAAACTCCATTAATATTTTTATTTATCAAATAAAGACCCAATCATCATCGAAATTATTCAAGAGTAAATTCGAGATCGAACGGAAAGCTATAAGACTCCAATCAGAACACACGGGGTATTACATTAATAAAGTGCATAAATAACAATATTTCTCTTTTTAAATCAAAACGGTTTTGGTAAACAATAATGCTAAGCAATTTAGGAAAACACATATACAAAGGAAATTCAAATATTTTGAATTGCATTTGCACGAAATCCGCCGAATAAATTCATACTTTAAGTAGTTGAAATTCTCATAACATATGAAAATTTTCAAAATCGCAAATCCATGTAATCGTAAATCACATAGTAGCTTGAAAGTCACCATAAGGCTGGAAATTTTCGACACGACCCATTTAAACGACATGGCACAAAGTTAAATGGGTTCGGGTTTGTCATAAACATGTTCAGGTCATAAATAGGTTGACCGTTTATAACAATGAGCTTAAACGGGTTTAACCTGTTTAACATAATCGTGGTAAATGGTTAATAGGTTACCCAACCTGTTATAACTAGATTAAGACACGTTTAACAAACCCTAAGTATAAAAGCTCATTTCTTTCATTCTCTCCTCACTCACGCTACCCACCGCCACACCTCTCTCCCCCCCTCACAGATTCACACTCCAGCACTCATCTACCACCACACCTCTCCATCCTCCTCACTCCCACTCTGGGAGTCATTCTACCATTGTACCTCTCTTTCCTCCTCACTCACACTCCTGTAATCCCAATATGGCAATGCAAAAGGGGGGTGAATTGGATTTCTTGCTAAGTATAAAAGCTTTTTAAAACTTTTGGCCATATTTTGAAAAATAAAAATCAATAGCTCAATACAACACACATAACCACAAAAACTAAAATGAAAATGAGTAAAGGATAGAGAAAACAAATCCAAGATTTATAGTGGTTCGGTCATCCTTGACCTACGTCCACTCCTCTAGCCTTAACTAGAAAATTTCAATCAACTATCTCTTCTCACTTGCGAGTGGAGGCAAACCGTTATAACCTCTTGCTTTTCAGGCTCACAAGAAAACCTTTACAACTCCTTGGCTCAACAAGAAAACCAACAACCAGTTGTTTTTTAAAAGCAACAAACAAGCAAACCTATTCTACCCACAAGCTTTAGAACCAAATCTTGATTACAAACAGTTTCACATAACACAAATGGTATTCTCACACCAAATCTCAAAGCAAATGGCAACTTAAAAGCTTAGTTGTGGTGTAAGAACTTGAAAACACTTAGAGAGAGAAAGTTAAGAATGAAATTAAAAAATTTTGGGCACACTCTAAAAAATGTTCACTACTTGTCTCTGAAGTGCATACCTCTATTTATAGGCAGACTCCAAAATGTAGCCGTTAAGAGACAAGAAAGAAATTTTGATTATGGTGACATCAGTATGTAAAACGTGCATTGTATCCCATGCAACATGCGTTGTAAATGTCCAATTGACGTACAACATGACTTGTATCCTTTCAACGTGTCTTGCATCTAAGTCTGATGCTTCAGCCTCAAATGTTGCATAATGTAATGCATCTTGTATCTCTGCAACGTGAGTTGAGTCTTCATCCAGAGTGGTAACCTGGAAATTTTCTTCTTACAGCGTGACTTATGTCCATTTGCAGCATGCATTGACCATGTCTTAGTATGTGTTGCATATGGCACTTCATCTTTCAACTTGCGTTGTCGATCTCCAAAGATCGCTCTTTTGACTATTCACGTGAATACGTCAGATGTTAGATAATATTCAAATTTGAATCGCGAGCCGCCGACTTGTCAGATGCTGACATCACCCACTTCAACGTGACTTGTATTAGTTTGCAACGTGCATTGAGGAATATTTGCAAAGGTGACTCCTTTACTCATCAACATGACTTGAAGCAAATTAAAACGCGGAATGCCATTGCTTGTAAGTCGACTTAAAGTTTGATGCTCATTCTCGTCTACATGACTTGTACACAAGTGCATTTTATGCTGAGAGCATTTCATTCGTATAACGCGACTTGAGCTCTATGCAACCCACCTTGTATATTTCTGAGATCTACTACTTCCTTAAATCAGCTTGACAACATGACTTATAGCTTCTGCTGCGTGACTTGTAACTCAACTAGAAAAACCAAAATTCATTTGGTATGATCAATGTGACTTGTAGTGGATATAACGTGCCTTGATCATACTGCAATGGGCTTAGCATTGGCTGCAATGTGCATTGCTTAACTTTTTCACATGTTTTGTTAAAATCATCAAAACTGAGAGTCAACATTATCCTCCTTTTTGATGATGACAAAACATGGAAAGAGTTTACACTCCCCTCAATTAGTGCACCTGTTTTAAGCTTAAATACACTACAGAAAATGCAAATTTGATCAAGGGTTTTAAGCCTTGTCGCTATGGTTAAGTTAAGCACAATTTTTATATAAGTTCAAGTCATATAAATCAGAGCAATTGAGTTTTATGTAGCAGAGAAAATTCAGATTAGTTTAATTCAAACTCTTAGCCATATTTCTCCCCCTTTTTGCCAACATTAAATAGGAAAGGATAATTTAACACAAGTAAAAAGACAAAATGGCTAGAAATATTGAACATAACATTAAGATCATTTAACATAACATAATAACCATAAGAAAAATAAATACATAATGCAAGTGAGATGCATGGCAAATGTAGATCATTAGCCTAGAAAATCACCGAAATGGATTCTTAGGGTCAGTGATCCAACGATCGTGGTTAGTGAGATCAAATTCATCCTCACTCTCTTTTTCATCTACAGAATCAACCAAGAGCACTATCGTAGAAGGATGTTGACCATATTCAACTGCACGTTCTTCTTCCATAATTTCCTCAATTTGAATTCCAGTGGATGGAATAAACTGACCTTCAGGAGTGCCTTTATTACTTGAATCGGATGACTCTGAAGATTTTTCTTCATCCAAAGTGTTTTGATCCATGTATTTTCCTTATTTCTAAAGAATTGTCTGAGCTTGAGCCATAGTCATTTCATCTTACTTCTCCTGCTTAGTTTTCTCTTGAGTTCTTGATTGCAAACTAACCAATAACTCGTTATTGGCTTGAAGTAAACTGACCATGGTTTTAAATTTTCCTCGAGTATGTTCTTGAAATGCTTCAGAATTAGCCTTCAATTCTTAAAGCTCTTTTCTCAAGCTAGCAACCTCACTCGAGATAGCATCCACTATTTCTTCTTGATGCAAATTGTCACCAATCTCTGGCTCTTTTCTCCTCTTTGGTGCCTTTCTCTTCTCATCCATTGCCTTATAGATTGTCACACGATCTTCGGGACTTGGCTTCATCACTTCATCCTTGGGATTCACCATCACATCGTCATCTCTCAAGTATAGATGAAAAATAAATCCTCTCTCAACCGTCTCATAAAGCATCATTAACCTCAATGAATCGATTCGAATCTTCCTCGATTCAATCACTTATTTTGAATTGAATCCATTCATTTTTATCTTAAAGTAATTGAAGATCTTCCATTCAATCACTTGCTATCTTCCCTTTCCATCCCTTCAGTGCAAAGGTCCGAAGGTTGAAGTTCTTCACCTTGTCGAGTATCTAATCAATGATGACCCATGCGAAATTGACTTATTCACCCTTCATTAGTAAATACATCGAGATTTCATCTTGCACGGTGAATGGTGACTGTGTATGTGATCTGGGTTGCAACACCTTGGTGAAAGTCGTGTGAACAAACTCCTATCTTACACCAAAATCATTTTGGTCTAGGTTCTTCACACCTTGTTTGATTTGAACCACGCCATGGTTTTTAAACATGAATTTCATGCTTTTATCAGTATTCACCACTACTGTATTTCCTTCCATATCAACAGATTCTTTGGGCCCCTTCTCTTTTTTGACATGCATCCCAAATAGAGGCAGATTGAAGAGCTTGTTGATTAGCCTCTCATCGATGACAATGTCTACTCCATTTACATGACTTTTAAGATTGATTGTTTGATACCAAACAAACTCATCTTCATCATCATTTACCCAATTACCCAACGCTCTGCATTGGCATAAAATTCCCTTACTAAATCAGGGCAAAAATCTCTCAACCCGAATCTCACAAAATCATTTTCAATGTCGACACCACCTTCTCTTAAAGATCTAAAATCAAACACTTTTGATTCAGAGAAACTAACCTCTTTCAGATTGCTGAACAACTTCTTGGCTCTTTCATTCAAAAACCGATCATTATCCTTAGTCGATTCTTCCTCTGTTCTGGATTTCTTCGACTGTTTTGAAGGAGAGGCGACTGGAACTCCAGATTTAATGAAGACTTGCTTTTCCATTGTACTATGAGGATGTTTCAGTCCCTTAGAACCTTCTCCTTTGTCAAAATTCTTTTGAGCTTCCTTGGATTTCTTCTTCATAGCTTCTTATTTGCTTTTTGGGTGCCATAGAACATGAGTGAGATGAGGTTACAGTGTGCATTAGGGTTTGGTGAGAAATATTTGATTTTGAATAGTTTAAAGGTGGTTAGAAGTGTTTTTGGGTGATGAAAATGACTTAGGGAAGTGTTTCGAGTTTGGGATTTAAGAGAAAAGGCGGAGGAGTTCATAAATTAGGTTTTGAGTTTGAAATGCGGAGTGAGAGGGAAACTGAAAGTTTCAACTTTTAATTTGGGGGAAAACTGGTCTACGCTACTTGTATGACATGCTACATGCGTTATATAAAGTTTGTGAACACTAACGTATTTAACATGTTGTACAACGCTAGTTAAAAGGAAAAGGTGTCTCAACTCAACATTTATAGCAAATAGATACAGAAGATACAATGTACCATACACAAGACATAACGTGCTTTATGGCCAAAATCAAAACCATCAATGTATCTTGCATAAGCCTTAATGTCTGTAGTACTAAGTCCTCTCAAGCCAGTATCTATGCTTTTATCACAACGTGCCACCTCATACAACTAGGTTTTGCCTATTCTTTTCACACAAGAATAAGAACTCCTAAAAAATAAGAGTGGTGGCTGAATTTCTCGTAGGGTTTTATTATGTTATTGGGCTTTTAATTATGTGATACATTATCATCAAATAAATCACTCTATTATTAATATATATGGGCCGAATTTATGGCACACATAAATAAGCCCAAAACAATATTAATAAGTGAATTAACTTAAAAGCCCATTACATTAATGGACAATATCTTATATCTTAAATAAGATATAAATTATAAAATTCTAAATTATTAATAATTAATCAAATCAATTATCTTAACAATTCATTTACCAAATGAGAGAACGTTTGTAATCCAATCCAATTCGTTTTAATGTGTGACCCAATATGCCCACTCAAAATTGGGCCTAATTATGTCACACATAATTAAATAATCATAACCATGAAAATTGATGATTCATATTGAAAACCCATGACATTAATGGACCATGAATTAAATCTTATTTAACACATAAATCATAAAACTATGAATTATTATTGATTAATCAAATAAATCATCTTAATAATTCAATTACCACAAAGAGAGAACTTTTGTAGCCAATCCAAATCATTTTTGTGCGTGACCCAATAGACCCACTCAAAATTGGCAATGAGCCTCGTCCAAAACACTTAGGCCCAAAGTCCATAAGCGGTATCTAGTAATAGATTATGGCAACCCAAAATTGAGTGGTATCAGTGATCCGAGTTAACCTTTCACAATTTGATATTTAGTCCTTTTGTCTCACGATATCTATATTAAGCATAAGGCATGGTCACATGTCAACCTTATATTGCTTAATGCATTTCTTGATCCCAAGTAGATTGATATTACAAATGACATTGATAACCCTTTATCAATTCATTTGAGTATGTATACATTCTATCAATCATACTCATCAAGTGGCCTAAAGATATCACTCTTCATAAGAGGAACAAATTCATCACTCTCACAATGGCTCCTCTACAAGATTCATGACATATCCAATCATAGCCTTTATGGTTACCCTGTTAGGATGACGTTTTACTAAGTCAAAATATGTGATTTCTCATGTAGGACTCGATAGTGAGTTTCAGTTAGAGGACTCAAACATCACCACTGTATGAAAGCTACTTGTGACATTGATCCATGAAGTACTTTCATAACAGGCCAGTCCAATACATGTTCCCTAACATGTGTCTATGTTCTAAGTGATATCTCATATCCATAATCAGTAAAACATGATTATCTTTTTAGCAACATACTAACCTTGGCTTGTTATCATTCCCATGATAACAATCGATTAAGAACTTTTAGAATAGTATTTCTTTTACCTTATGGTTTTACTATCAAGTCACACTTGATGACATAAGGAAGAATAAACTATTCATGGAAGTTTTATTATCATAAATAATATAATATTTCATAGATATGAATTGAAATGCCTCTTTATGAAATAATAAATGTAATGACAATGTATATCAATGATTGGAATATGCACAAAACTAACAACAATAAGCCATCAGAGGCAACTAAGGATCTTATTGAGGAAATGGCTATGAACAATTATCAATGGAACACTGTTCATTCTAAGCCAACCAAGTCAGCTGGGGTTTATGAAGTGGATGCAATAACAGGATTAGTCATGCAATTGGAAGCTTTGAGCAAGAAGGTTGAAAGTTTATATATGGTGAACCAACAAGTTGCATGCTGTGAATTATATAGGGAAGGACATGGAAGCTGAGAATGGATAGAAACTATGAATTATATGGGAAATGTTCCTCGTGTTCAAAACAACCCAAATAGAAACACTTACAATGTTGGATGGAAAAACCACCAAAATATGTCTTTGGTATCCAAAGATATAACTTTTCAGGGTGTATCTAACAACAACAAGCTACCAAAAAGAAGCCAAGCCTCGAGGAGTGAACGACCAAATATATAGAGGTTTCCGAGAAATGCTTCACTCAGATAGAAATGACATTAATTAATCAAAGGGTTTCCATTCGAAATCAAGAGGCTTCCCTCCATAACTTGGAGAACCAAATTGGTCAGATTGCCAAGTCGTAATTAGTAAGACAACCAGGCTATTTACCAAGCAACATTGAAACAAATCCTAAGGAGAATTTCCATGCCATTTTTGTATCTGAGGATGATCGATGCACGAAGGAAGAAGAAGCTCTAAAGAAAAATGAAGCAAATAAAGCAGAGGAAGTCGAGCCAAAAAGAGTAGTCTGCGAGTACAAGCCTCGACTTCCTTATCCTCCTTCTCTCTATCAAAGAGAAGCCACAAAAAAGAAAAAAAATGGTCAAACAACCTCAACCAACAATATCAAAGCCTCAAATTTCATATGTTGTTGCACACAACAGCGATGAAAAGAAGAGACATATCGAACCGCCACCAGCTAGCCTTAAAGAGGAATGCTCTACAATCTTGAAAAGTGAGCCACCTGTGAAGCTAAAGGATTTAGAGAGTTTTTCTGTTCATCTTTTTCTTGGCGATTTACATGTTGATTGTGCATTAGCAAATTTAAGAGCTAATGTCAATGTCATGTCATTTGAATTGTTTGAGAAATTGAAATTAAGAGAAACCACACCAACTAGGGTGCTAGGGGGTCAGTGCAATTAGCTAACAAATCTTTCATTCATCATATGGGCATGATAGAGAACATTTTGGTTAGGGTTGATGACTTGACGTTTCTTGTTGATTTCATAGCTCTTGACATGAAATCTAGTGTTGAACACTTGTGATCCTAGCAAGGCCATTTCTAGCTACGACTAAGGCACCTTACCTTGGATATGAACCACAATGAAAAGCTCTACGCATCAACATCAAGCAAATGACATTAACCAAGCGCTTCTTGGGAGGCAACCCAAGATTTTAATTAACTATTTCGTTCATTTTGTTCATGTTTTATGTGTTTCTTTTATTTTGCAATGTTCCTCCCAGTTTTTTATGAAATCTATGCAATTTTCATCTCAATGAACCAAAATTCAGGGAAGTCCTAGAACTCTTCATTTCTTTATTTTCCCTCTACCCATTTTCACTTAAGTTTGTGCTTTATTGCAAACATTGAGGACAATGTCCATTTTAAGTGTGGGGCAGGAAGGGGAACTTTGTTCTTTTATTATTGGTGTATTGTGATTGTTGGTCAAAATTTTAAAAAATTGTTGTGCATTTTTTGTTCTCACATTTTGTTTTCCTTTGCATTTTGCTTGTTGCATACTATTTTGTGTGAATATCCTAATGTATCCTAAATTTACACATTAATTCAAGCATAAATCAATAGCATTTTTGCCCTAAATGTGTTTAATTGTACGTGAAATTATTATCTTTTTGTGTTTTATGTAGGGTAGTTGAATTGCATGAATTTGGAGGACAATGAGAGGAGAAATGTGCAAAAGAGATGCACGACTGAAAGGCCTCGAGCAAACATGAGAAAACATGAAGAAAATGATGGAAAAATGGCACAAAAATGTGTCACGATCGTGACACTATCACAACCTTTTTCACGGTCGTGACACTCATTTTGTCACGACTGTGACACGCTGCAAATGGTCAAAATTAGCTCGGAATGATGACAAAAATAGTGGGGACCAAAGCACATTCAAGGGACATCTTTAGAAGAATATTCTTAGGATTTGTAGGGGACCAAAAGAGATATAAATACACCTCTTTTACATAATTTTGGGCATCCTTGAAAGAAGTCACACTTCACCACAAAGCTTAGAGATAGAGAGGATTCAAGAAGAGAGAGAAAGGGTTTCCTTGAAGAGACATATGGTCTTGGAAAGGAAACCCCCTCATCTTTTGCTTTCAATTTTTTGTTTTTATTTTGGTGATGTTGTTTTCTTTTCAAGGTTAGTTTTCCTTTTATTTACTTTAAAGCAATGGTATTTTAGGTCTTGTGTTTGAATTTTGAGTTGTAAGTTTTGATGGATATTTTCTATATTTATGAATGGGTATTGATTTTTAGTGATTTATTTTCTATATCTAAAGATTGTCTTCAACGTGCCTTATGCTCTTTATTTAAAGATTGCCTTGGATTAGATTTTATAACTTGTTTTGAATGGATTGATGTTGTGCTTGATAATCACAATGTTGTTTGTGACAAGCTTAAGTGAAGAATCAAGAGATGAAGTTTGAGTTAGGTTTACAAGCGCAAAAATTATTGAGTGCTAGAGTAGACATACTTAGTGCCTTCAAGGTATTCGATGACATTCCTTAAAATGACTTAATGGGCCTAGTTCAACTAGGTGAGGCCGAAAGGACCCTCCTAGGCTATTTTAGGTGTGACTCGAGTGACCTCGAGAGACGCCTTGGGTTACTCTTGTGGAGAGAATACTCAATCCAAAAAACCCATTTCATTGATTTAGTAAAATGAAGTCCTTGCTTGCATCCCATTGATCCAAATGCTTTTATTTACTTTGTTATTTCCTTTATGTTTTCCAAATCAAACCCAATTCCACTCAAAATGTCAATTTTTATTGCTTTCCTTTATTTTTGATCACTAACTAGTACTCGTTCCCTTGGATTCGATAACCCTAGGGATACTCCCACGGTAAAACTACATCGATTCTACTATGCTTGCTAGAGCTCGATCATCTCCTATTTCATTTTGATGTGTTTTAGGTGATATTGTCTTTAAATATTTGATAATTTATTTAAGTATCTTAAGTCCAAAAGTTCTAATATACTCATTTTTGTGAAACTTGGATTTCTATGCATCTTAGATTGAAGACAAAATAGCCCTTAGTATTAGAACAAAAAGGGAATTCATAGTTTAAATTCACACACAATTCTATGCGAGAATTTGAGACATTTACACTTTGTTTTCTTGACGGGTGACATTCATAGTAGGCCCATGTTGAGATTTGTTATAGATTACATTTCGAAGTCCACACCATTTCAATTGAAACACCGAAACGATGAAAGACATTGTTTGTTAATCATTTACTTCATCCTTTTCTTTGAGTATCCAGCTTTTACGTTTATCCATTGTTTACCCACTTTGAGCTTTAGCCTTTTTCTTGTTTTAAACCCAACTAACCATCCCCATTTTTATTCTAAACCTTCAACAATTGCATCCTAAGTTGAGAGATTGTATAAGTGATACTTTGCCAACTTATTATTTTTTTGTTAATGCTAAGATTTCATGATTATTTGGACATGTCTTACAAAGGATTTTATGCTTATATTGTAATGAATACATGGATTTCCTAGTTTTAAATTTGTAGTGAAAAAGTGACGTTGCGTCCCTTATTAAAAAAAGAAAAAAATAAAATGAAAAAAAGAAAGAAAGTAAAGAAGGGAGAAAAGCAATGCAAAGAAAGTGAATTGTTTTGGAACAATCGTGTTTTTAAAAGAAGACGTGATTTTGTTTTGCATTAACAATTTATGTGTGTAGCTGGCATGTGTCACTCGTTTCTATTGTTTTATTTTCTCTCAACTTATTAAACCTTTGTTTAGCCTCGTTACAAGCCTGTATAAAGACCTTTCTGATCAGTGTTTTGACTGAAGCTAATAGTGGTTACGATTTGACTTTGTGCCAAGTTTTGGAAAACCTTGCTATGAATCGATTTGAGCGTAAACACTACACCTAAAAACCTTGAGAGATAGAGTGTAACTTGTGAGGTATGAATTTAGCTACCCTTTTTGGGGGCATTACTAGTGTAAAGACAGTCTTTCTAAGGTTGTCGATTATCCTGGCGATAGTTGTGTTTTCTCTTGAATATTCAATGTATATCGATTTGGGTTTTGCGCTATGTAGGGGTATTTAAGGTGTTTACGGTTCAAGGTTCTTAATTGTTTTAAGTTAATGAATGCCTGAGGACAAGCAAAATCTTAAGTGTGGGGTAGTTTGATGAACGCTCATTTATACATATTCTTATTGTCGAATTTCTTATCGGTTTGGTTATAATTGAGCTTTATCCATGAGTTCTAGTGTTTTATTGGTTCATATTATGTTTCTCAGGTCATTTATTGATGCAAAGGAATGGAAACCAGCGAAAACGAGGCTGAAACGATAAAGTTTAAGGCACCCAAAGACATATTAAGCGTGTAGGCATTTTGTTCCGAGTGTTACAACCAATTTTGGAAGGACACGACCTGGAGATGTAAGACACGACCATGTCTTGGTATGTTTTGCTCGTGTCTTTACATGACCCATAAAACACACAAATACTGGCAAGGCACGACCTGGAGAAGTAAGACACGACCGTGTCTTGAGGAGATTTATTTGTTTCTTACCAGAACGCACCATTTCGCCCTATTTAACATTTGGATGAAACCTAATTGAAAGAGGTTGTCATTCTTACACCAAAACAGAGTCTTGAAGAGAGAGAGAGAGAGCTAGGCTTCAAGGGGAGAACGTCCTTGGAGCATTTCGACATCAAAATCAAGTGTATTTCTTAAAGATTGAAGGATTCTGAATGGGTTTCTCTTTCTCTCCTGGTTTTATTTGTTCTTGTTGTTGTATCTACTGGAACTATGAACTAAACTTGCATGCATCTAGATGTAGAGAACCCTAGGATGAATTTGTGATTGGTTTTTTTTAATTTTGTTCCTTTGTTCATGGATTGAGACTCATCTATGATGTATATTGTGTTGTTGAATTGATTTAGTCGATGTTTCAGTTTAACATTGATTGCATGTGTGGGAATGAAGAGATTTATATGTTTAGAATCACTCATAGGTGAGAGGAGTTGCACGGAAACCTAGAGATAGGTCAACGCAAATCTTTCGGATTAAGGTCAAAATTAATATGGGAATTCATAAAACATAGTAATGCAACGTGGGGATTGTAATCAGGAAGAGATTTTGGTTAATCAACTTGACGTTAGAGCATAACTGACTCGAGAGACATGTTAATGTATTTTAGGAATTCCCATGGTCCAATTGAATGAACAAGTGTCTTAGTAACAATATCATTTTTGCAAAGGAGTCCTAGGGAGATATTACATCTGGATGCTATATTTACCTTGATTGCTCGGTTCTTAATCTGTTCGTACTGCTGTGTTTTGACTTTGTTTGTCGGTACTCATTTAGCGTTTATTTAAACCCATTTAAGTTTTAGGCTAGATAATAAGTAAACGATAAGTACTAGTAATCATAGTCTCTGTGAGATACGACACTCGGTACACAGGTACACGTATTATATCCGATAGGTGCGCTTGCACCCTACCACTCTTCCAGAGGAGTTAAAAGGTCTTTAAATACTCAATAGAAGTAGGCTTTCACGGTGCAATGACATCCAATTTCTCCTCCATCGAAGATATTGAAGAAGAAAAAGGGTATTGTCATTGAAGATGAATTTCATTCGATCAAGTTTATTGACATTCAAGCTGTTGGATTATACAACCATCTAGTAAGGGTATAGTGCTCTGATACCAATTGAAATCCTCTGATGCAAGATTATTTGATTTTTGATCTTTGAATGAAAGAGGGTTAGAGATTGAAAAGGAATTTTAGCAGGTTTGGAATCTGAAACTTTTGTGTTGTAGGAGATGACTACTACCCTAAAATGGTGAAAGAATTCTATGCCAATGCTCGTTTATGGTACAACAGGGACGAGAATGATCCCCTAGGATATAGAGACATGAGATTTGGGGGTGACGTATGTGAGGTCGGGTCTGGTCCGTCCAGAATTGATTTTGAGCCCCGATAACATGCGTGAGATGTCCAGACACGTACGTAAGGGTTCCCTAACGTATATGAGACATAGATTGACATACGTTAGGTGTGCTTCAAACGCCTTTAAAAGCGTTCAACAAACCCGACTTTCTCATTTACTACTCTTCCCATTCACTCAAAACTCTCTCAACTCGTCTGGGACTTTAGAGCTTGGTTCATCCATCATCCATAACCATTTTAAGAGGTAAGATTACATCTATTTCTTGGATTTAACATCTCTTTCATGCATTAATCCACCAAGTCCATTTTAGTCCAAACGGATCTAGGGTTTGGATTTTTGAATGATTCTGAGTTAATGGATGCTAAGCGTTGTTAGATTAGAGTTCACTGAGGTTAAAGGAACATGTTTAGAGTATTGAATCTACGATTTGATGACTTATTGTGTTGGCTACGGTTAGGTTCGGTTTTGAAGATTTTTGTGATGATTTGGAGTTTGTTTGATGGAATTGATGATTGATTAACGTTTATGAAGGTGTTTAGGAGCAATGTGGGTGATTGGTTACATCGGGTATTGATCGAATTGAAAGTTTGGTATTTTTTAGAATGGAACTTTATGTTTCGGTATCTTTGTAATTTCTAAAAAGTTGAAGTCAGATTTGTAGTTTCATAAACTTGAGCTTTAGCAATGTAATTTTAGAAAAGTTAAGGTATAGATTTGTAATTTCTAGAACTATGGGACTAACTTGAAATTTTATAAGTTAAGGATTAAAGAGTAATTTTTTAGGGTTCAGGGATGAATTTGAAAATTCTAACTTATGGAAGACCTCTTGGTAGTTTAAGGATACTTTGAGGACTATATGGAGATTTGCCAAGTCTCAGGGACTAATGTGTAATTTTACAGTGGTCGGGGACCAAATTGTAATTTTACGAAGATTATGGATTTATGATCGATAGTGATGGAATTATGTCTGATATATGTTTTCTACAAATATGGAAGTTTGTATTGCATTTTCATATCATACATTTGGTATAGTCCACAATACCATATTTTGATTCATGTTATGCATGTCCATGTTAAGCTTTTTGTTCGTGCCAGCGAAGCCAGCCATCGACTAGTGGGGCTTGGCTGGTGATCCAGCTTGGACATCCAGATGAGTGGATAACAGCTTCAGACGCATAGGTTGTGTCTTGAAACTCCTATTATGTTTTATGATGTGCTGAACATGATTATGAAAATGGACAAATCTAAGGATTAGATAAATGAATAAAATGATTATGTGATTTTTATAATCAACCCTACGTTTTATGAAATGGGTATATATATTTCTTATGATTTCAAATGATGAAATGCATGTCTACTATTTATGCTATGAAATATTATGATTTTGTTTTTATGATACGAGACACCTATGCTACGGGGTCGAAGTAGCCTTTGGTATACCAATGATATATGTACTATGAAATCCCAGCTACCAGGGATGTCGGTAGACACGTGTTTTGATCCAACACGTGAATTGTTATGACAGTGGCCGAGTCCACATTACCCATGTTATATGGTGCCATGAGCACACCCATGCTATAGGGTGCCACAAGTACACCCATGATTATGGTCCCTTACCAAAGCTATGTATTTTCACTATGAAACCATGTTTTAAGAATCTAAATGATTATTAAGTACGTTTTCATGCTTGCTAGATGTTTTGCTTGCGAACGATTTCGAAATAACTTTCGAAAAGCTATTACTTATAGCATGTATATGTATATGTATACGTCTATACCTGCATGTGGTATTTTAAATTATTCTTAAAACAGTCTTTGTGAGGCACGTGTGAGGCGGTCTAAAGCGTTTTCCCTCACTAGGCCCTAACCCTCTCTCTTTCTATGTCTACTGTTGGTTTTATTACGTAGGTTCACTACTTTTGGCTACATCAACTTTTCCGCATTTTGGATACCGGTGAGGTGTCATTTGGTTAGTGATTCCCTTTTGATCGGGCTCTTATGTTCATGATGTTAGAGCTCTACACCGAGAATATTGTCAGGTTACTGGGTTGCCTTTATACTTTGATGTATTTTGATTTATTACGATATTTATATATATGTTTTGAATATTTTATCTATAATATATGTTTATTATATCGTATGTTTTAAATAATAAATGTTTTGATTAAATAAACGTTTTAATTTTATTTGGGTAGTAAGGTATGATCCATGAGGCTTGTGTGAGATGGGCCCGGCTCCCATAGACGGTTTTCCTCGTACGCCGGTCACGGGCTCGCTACAGGTAGTGACAAAGGTGGTATCAGAGGAATAGGTTTCGTAAGTTTGGGGTCAGTGTGGAGCATAGGTATTTTTGAATCGAGTCAATTTGATTTGCCTCCATATGCCCTTCTAAATATGTTCCGGAACTATGAATTTGTTTCGATGCCTGAAAATTGTTTCAGCACTTGACCTTTGTTTTGGTACTGTGGCAATTATTTGCATTTTAGCATGCATGTATGACTTGTTTGCTCGATGTTGATCCACGAGCATGGATCCTTTTTGCATGACGCGTCTGTATATTTGAACTCTCAAGAGTATGTTTTATTCAGTTTGGTGCTATGACTTC
>CAODLS012229947.1:0-10433 GCA_948243855.1 Flueggea neowawraea | reverse complement strand
CCTTAGATCCGCTAGGCTGTGTTTAAGATCGAAAAGCTTACCACTTACCATAAAAGAAAGAAGTCGATTCAATAAAATAATATTTTTGAATACAAAATTTTTCTTTTGTTTCTTCCAGGTGCCATATCTCCTTTTTTTTTTAATAAAAAACACGAGTCTCAAAAATCAGTGACCGTAATAGGAACATCATAACTAGGTTGGCACCTCCTCTAAGACCTCTTCATACTCCTGAGCTCGAATTTATTAACTAGAAAAAAAGGTGTGGATTACTCGAGTAAGCATTTGGTTACTCGAGTAAGCCGTGTTCTTAGATGAACACGAAAAACACCTGAGAATGTATTACTCGAATAAGCATGTAGCTTACTCAAGTAAGCATTGGATTTGGGCAGAGGTCTATAAATACCCCTACCCGCCTTATTCAGCCTTTTACTCTCATTTCTCACTCAAATCACTCTCATTCCGTCCAACAATCGTTTCCTTTCGTTCCCCTTCATTCCTGATCATTCCTTAAGATAAGATTGAGCTTCCAAACTCTTCTTACTTCATTTTTCCTCATTCTTGCAAGATTCTGCATGTTAGGGTTTTGAAAAATTGTTCATAGGCTCTTGTTTGTGTTGTTCCTGTAAGAATGTTTGTTAGGGGTTGCTAGATCGTGCTTTTGGGGGTATAAAAACACCTAGAGATATCCTAGATTCATGGGAATCAAGGATGGTTATAAATGGGTTTGAACCATTTTGGAGTTGGGTTGATTTTGGGTTATTTGGAGTTGTTCTGATGGTTTTGTCCATAGATTTAAGTTCTGGAGGTTGTTTACAACCAATGTGGGTTATTGGGAGCGCTTTTGATCGGTTAAATCCAGAGTTGGTTGACTTTGGAGATTTCTGGATAGTATCTTACTCGAGTAACCACATAGGCTTAGTCGAGTAATCTTTGTTGTGACTTGCTCGAGTAAACGGATTGGCTTACTCGAGTAAGCAGAGAGGCGTGTCTTACTCGAGTAACCAGAGTTGCTTACTCGAGTAAGCTGAGGGGTGTCTTACTCGAGTAAGCCTTAGTGTTACTCGAGTAAGATGTGGTTCTTTGGGACCAATTTTATAATTTTTACATAATTGAGATTTTCATGAGTTTGGGGTCTCATTTGGGGATCAGATTACTTGGAGGGCTAATTAGTAATTTCAGTATGTTTTGAGGTATGTTACCTAATTTCAGTCCGTAAATTTCGGATTTTGGATCCAAAGTGATGGCTTATCATTCGATGTGGATTTTTGGAGATCTTTGAGAGTCCGCATCTACACTTTTCATATAATGCATTTGGTATTCCCACAGCACCGCATTTCGATTTGTCTCTGATATATCCGTCGATATATTTGTTTGTCCAGTTTCTTGTTCTTGCCCGATAGACCAGCCACCGATGAGTGGGGCTTGACGGGTGCTTGCACTTGGATCTCCAAGTGAGTGAATAATAGTTTCAGACACATAAGTTGTGTCTCAAACTCTATTATGGTTTTTGCTACATAACATACTCTGCAATTGGACTAATCTAATGATTGACTAATGATAAATTGATTAGGTGTTATTAATCATACTTCTATTTTGAACTGATATATATATATATATATGTCACCTCTGTGATTTTGATGCTTCTTTGCATGTTTTGCTTTATACTATGTAATAGTATAATTTGATTTTGGATTTTATGATATGAGACACCCATGCTACGAGTAGTAGTTGCCTTTGGTATACTAATAATTTGAGAAATTCCAGCTACCAGAGATGCTGGTAGCCATGTATTTTGATCCAACACATGATTTGATATTGATTTGTGGTGGAGTCCACATCATTTGTTATTAGTGCTTGGTGCACAATTTTGCTTTGGTTGCATACATTTGTATATATGTTTTGACTTTGAAACTGGAAACTTGGTTTTACGCCTTTGTACATGTTGTTGCTTTGTTTGTGAATTTTTGCTAAATGATTTCTGAAAGGCTATTATAAGTATAGCGTGTGTCTGTGTCTCTCTGTGTCTGTGTGTATATATATATCTAACTATATCTGCTTGTGGTATTTTGAAATTTTTTCAAAACAGTTTTTGTGAGACATGTATGAGGCGATCTGAAGTGTTATTCCTCACTGGGTCCTGACCCTCTTTGTTTCCCTGTCTACTTGATTCTCTTATCACAGGTTGACAGATTTTGGCTACGACAACTGTTCCACATCCTGACACTAGTGAGACGTCTTTTGGTTAGTGATGTCCTTTTGTCCAGGTTCTCCTTTTGTATTGTTAGAGCTCCGCACTAGGATATAGTTGAATTATCGGGTTGCCACTTTGGCTTTTGTTATATGTTTACACTGATATATATATATATATATATATATATATATATATAATTTCTTATTGCAATATTGCAAGTGTTTTACAAATATTTTAATAATATGATTAAATTTAGTAGCATGTTCTGATATTTGATGCTTGTATGAGATGGGCCGGATTTCCACAGACGGTTCACCTCATACGCCAATCACAAGCTCGCTATGGGTCGTGACATTATGAGCCCATTCTTTTATGTATTTTCTTTTTACTTATCTAAAACTACCTAATTTGTCATGTATGATGACATTTCTTTTCTATAATTCAATATTTAGTAATTCATTGCTGCCCTCTCTAATGTTAATTTTCTAGTTATCCCTTGGATAATTTAAACTTACCATTGAGGATGATATCTGTTACTATTTGTTTTGCCCTTAGATAAAAGTGTGATTTTTTATACTCATAAAAAATAGATAAGAGCGTAAACTGAGAAATCGTATTAGTATGTATGTTCATACTCTACCATTACCATCCTTAAATTTCATAGGAAAAAGTAGTATTTCTTCATACTTATTGAGTTTTTTTTTTCAAATATTCAATCATTAGTATATAAAAACATTATTAATTTGGAGTAGGAAAAAATAAAATAAAATGTACACCAAAAATAAAGAAAAAGAGATTATATTGCATGGGTGTTGTTCAGTATTCTCCAAAAAAAATTATAATATTTACTTATGGTGTTGCCTCAGCCACTAACAACAATTGAGAGTTGGAAAGTTGAACACATGTCTCGTTGAGTTTTATGAATACACATAAAAAAAAAAGGATGTTTTGCTTTCCAATCAAATGTCGGATGCTTATATCCGTGAATGATTTGACTGAATTTCTGTATAGTTTGAATATACCATTGAGGATCATAAGAGTTGCCATTTATAAATAAGCTTAAGGAGAAGGATGATGTCACGGCTCATTCTCGAGACCATGATTGGCGTATGGGGTGAACCGTTTATGGGAGTCCGGCTCATCTCGCACAACCCTCCATAGTATAGAACTTCTACTCAAATATCATATTTTAAAGAAATATGAAAAACAAATAAAAGTATAATTTTTGTTTATTAAAAACAAAACATATATAATATTAAGTGCGAAAATTATTTCAAATTAAAACATTTGAAATGTAAGAAAAAAATAACAGAAACATAAACATATCCCATAGGAACCCGGTGTGGAGCATCTAACAAATCATACAAATGGGCCGGATCAAAAGGGCACTGACCGCAACATCAGAATCTCTCACTGAGCTTCAAAAACCAATGAACATAATTCCCCATAGTCACCTACAAGATGATAATAACAGGGACAAAGCAAAACAAAGAAAAAGGGTCAAACACTGTGAGTGAGGGACAATACTCCAGATTACCTCATACGTACCTCACAAAGACTGGTTTGAAAATCATTTCAAAACTAACACATGCAGTATATGACAGATATACATATGTATACATTATATACATAGTATGGTTTCCACGAAAATATTTCGAATCGTTTGCAACCAAAGCAAACAACATGCATGAAATCTTTCTGGAACTAAACGAGAATCTTTAAAGAATCTTTCCAAACCTTATTAAAGCTGCCATGCTTTTCAAAATCAAAGCAAAACCTTTTAAAAACTGTTTTATCTTATTGGAGTTTTCAAAACAAAAATCTTTTAAGTTTTACTAAGTATTTCAAAAAATTCAAAACCCTTTTACCGAAAACTCTTATCAGAGTTCAAAACTTCGCCACGTAGGCATTATTTCTAGAATATTTTCAAAATAACTAAAACTCAAATGTTTTAAAACCTAAGTAAGATTCTTTTGAAAACCTTTTGCTTTAACAAAAGTTTCAAACAAAACATCTTAAAATACTTCAAAACTTCCGAAAATCATTTCTTTTAAAGCTGTTACCAAACCATTTCAAAAACAGAACTCAAAACCTTTATAGTTTTTTTTTCTCAAAACCTCATAGTCAAAACTTTGCCTTATAGGCATCATAATACTAATAATATTATCTTCAAAATCATATCTTATCGGTGTGGGATTGGCCTATACTCAACCTGCAGATGTGAGATTCGCCTAGACTCAAGGACTTCCTCTCAACTCTTGAGGTTTGTCACACCATCGCCACTAGTTGAGGTTTGCCCCACCACCATTAAAAATCAAAACGTATTCCATAATATCAGAGTCAAAAACATATATAATGGATAAGGGACCATAAATGCTCCACCACCATATTATGATTGGGGTCATGCCACCAATCCATAATTCAATCATGTGCTCTCGTCAGAACTACATGGCTTCCAACTACCCTGATAGCTGGGTTTAACATGCGTTGGTATACCAAAGGCTATGCACCCGTAACATAGGCGTCCCATCTCCAAAACATATACATAATTTATTTAAATTCAAAACATAACGGTCATGTGACCGAGTATATCAAAACAAATCAGATATACATGATATAGCGTATATATAATATTCCAATATAATCCAAATTTATATATATAAATATATGTATATTTTTGAAAACCGAATCTTTATTTTTGAAAAGATATTCGAAAATCTAAACAAATACTGTTTATCAAAAAACGTGTCACGTTTCCCAAATCGAGTTCTTAGAACAAAGGTTACAGATTAGAAACCAAAACAAAAACTCTTAACATTCAAAACAAAGCATGCACTTAACATCAAAAACAGTGGAAAACATATATATAAATATATATGTAATTTTTTCCAAAATAACGAGGTGAATCTTTATTCACATAATTCAAATTATTTAATTTTACCAATCCTTAGATTAGTCCAATTTACATGCTATGGCGATAGCATATCAAAAATACATATAAGTGGAAGAGACATAGCCTATGTGTCTGAAGCTGTCATCCACTCACCTGGACACCAAGCTAATAATCCGGTCGCGGTCAACTGGTGAATGACTGGTCACCTCAGGAACAGAACAGAGCTGAGACAAAATATTTTACAAACAAATTAATACGGTGACTGTGGCAATGCAAAACATATATGAAATGCAAATGCAGACTCGGACGCCATCGGCGTCAGAAATCCTATTTCGATAGAAGATCTATCACTCACGACCCAAAAATCAAAATTACTATAAAATTACGAATCAATCCCCCACTTTCGTAAAATTACACTTTAGTCTCTAAAACCTCGAAAATTAATAATTAATTCCCAAAAATTCTAGAAATTTATAATTAATCCAAAACTTTTATAATTTATAATTAAATCCTTCAAATAACTCAATTTATAACTAAAACCTCAATTTGCTCAAAATTACAAAATTATCCAATATTTTCAAAAATTACAAATCTATACCATATTTTTATAAAATTACAAATTTGACCCTCATGTCAAATATCAGACCCAGCCCTCCAATTTTTCTAGAAAAATCAGAATTTTCAATATAGTCCTTGCGACTAAAAAATTATTTACAAAAATGCCACAAAACTCGAACCAAGAGAAACCTGATGTTCGCGATGGCTCCAATCAACTATATTCAGTCCATGGAACCTAAATCTAGCTTTGGTTTACATCAAAATCATCCCAAATCGAAATCTCAATTTTCGGACTGAAATTAACCCATTTGATTAAATCATCAATTCTTCATTTTAAGCTAGATTCATGCATTTTTAACCTCAATCTATCATTATCCAACAAAAACCAACTCAAATCCAGCCTAAAACACGAAGAAATCTGAACCCAAAATTGAATTTTCGGCGAAAAACTGAAACCCACACAAAACCCATCAGTTTAACCATGAAACAAGCAAGAATAGGAGAGAGAAAGAGAAAATCACCTTATCTTGGTGTGGGACTGGAAGAGAAATGAAGAGAGAGAGAGAAAGTGAAAGCCCCGAAGAGAGAGAGACATTTTTTCTGGGTTTCGTGAACAGTGCAGTCGAAGAAAGAAGATGAATGTCGGATTGGTTTGGCCGGTCGGGGTCGGCTGGGTTTTAAAAACACAAACTCAAAACAATAAGTCGTTTCGCGTTAGTGGCAGACGACACACACGCAAACGACACGCGGAGGGGACGAACGACAGGGCTCGACGACGCGTCGCTTGGTCTCTCTTGTGAACGCGCGGACATCAATCATCAAACGACTCTTCGTTTGATGACGATTCAAAACACACTGACGAACGACACGAACACACGCACGAACGACACCTCCAACAGTGACGAACGACACGCCGTTTGCCACCCAACGACACACCGTTTTGGACATCAACGACAGGCGACCGGTCGTTCGGTCTTAAATTTCCAGATTTAGATTTCAAAATTTCCACCATTTTTTACTTTTCTAAAACGCTTCCAAATCACTCATAACCTTCATTAATCACTCAATTAACATAAAAAATATAAAATTAAGTCTTCAATCACCAAAAATAAAAATTCAAATTTTTACCCAAATTTATTTAAAATAACTATCCAAAAATAATTATTCTAAAAATAATTATCTACGAATAATTATTCAAAATAATTACTCTAATTATAATTATTCAAAAATACTTATAAAAAATTATTCAGGGTATTACAGATGATGTTAATTTTAAATTTAAAATGTTATATCTAATGTCTTAGTCAGTATATCATTCACCCTTCTTTTTTAGAAACACATTTATTAAATGTTCTTAAGGAGAGCTTCTAGAACATCGTCTCTTTTCGATGCGAACTAAGATTGAATTGACTAATTATTGCTTCTAGGTTTAAATTTATGAGCTTTGATGAAATTATAGGACTTGGTGAGTCTTGAGGCCTCAAGCCACATTTTACGAGAGCCTAACTTCTTGGGCTTTGATAATGAAATTATAGGGTTAATAATATCGGTGGTCACAAAAGTTTAGTCATTGCTCAGATATGGTCACAAAAGAAAATTTTGCTACAACATGGTCACTCTTGAGTTTAATTGCTTAATTGTGGTCACTTTACTCAGAAAATTAGCCAACTAAGCAAAAAATGTCACGTACATTTGACATGTGGCTTAGAATTTGCACACATGGCATGCCTACATGGCAATAAAAATCCTCATCCAACTAACTCGAATCCATCCCTATTTTACCCATCCATCAACCCAACCTGACTGACTCAAAACCAACAGTAAAGCCAAACCGAAAACCTCAATCCTTCCTTTTCTTCTTAAAAAAAAAATTAACCATAAGGGTTTAATCTCTCTCTCTCTCTCTCTTTCTCTCTCTCTCTCTCTCTCTCTCTCTCTCGCTCGCAACAATGGCTTCCCTTACTACCTCACCCAAACGTTGTCTCTCAAATCAATATTTGTCTTTTTGAAAAATATTGATTCAGGAACATTGATCGAAGCAAGATATTATTTACTGGAAATCAAATTAATAAGTCATGCTGGAAAATGAATTCTACTTCAAAGCACGAATCAAGATCAGATTAGAGCAATAATCAACATCGGAAAAATTCAAAAACAAACTAAATTACTAAAACTAATCGTCTGTCCCAGAGATTAGAATTGATAGCTTTGAGATTTTTTTTCTAGGTTTAAATTTGATTTTAATGGAATTTTCCATTAAACTTTTGTAGAAAAATTGAAATTGCAAGAACCTAGAAGAACCCATCTTCGGTTCTATTCATGGTGAACCAAGTTTTCATAAATTGGAAACGCTTCAAACCAAACTCATGCGTTGGCAAATTAGCTCTACTATAAGTCCTAAAAACAAGCCAAAAAAATTTTGGATTTATAGCAGAATCAATCTCCATCTCCTCACTGCTGCTCCATTTCCAGTCTCTGTTGTTTCAACTTGCTCCATCTCCACTCGTCTGTCGTTGAAGTCGCTCCACGTCCGGATACCACACAGCTGTCACCTAGCACAAAAGCGGTCTCCAACACCGTCACAACGCCACTCCAGACATCGTGACCATGCACCAAAGTTTCACATCTCAATGTAGCCATTGAAACGACTGAGCACATGATGACGAACACGATGGAGTTCTGGTTGCGAATCGATGAAGGGGCATGGCAAGGGTTTAGGAAATTGTTTGGGGGTTCGATGGGGTTTTTAGAAGAAGAGGAAGAGAAGGCGCGAGGGAGAGAGAGGCGACGGTAACGACAAAGTTTGAAACAAAGACGGGGCATAGTGTGACTGTTGGTGGGGGAGAGGGAGAGAGAAAGAGAGACGTAGTTGTTGGATTGAAAGAAGGGAGGGGAAAAGAGAACGGGTATGGGTTTTTTTGGGTTGATTTGGTTCCGATCGGGTCAATTTTTAGTTGGGTCGGGTCAGGTCGGGTTTAGGTGTCGAGTATGCCATGTGTACAAGATATCAAAGGTGGCACGCTTGCATGGTATTTTATGTTCGGACTATCGAATTTTTTTGGGCAAAGTGACATTCTTGAAGCAAAAAAACCCAGATGTGACTATTTGGTAGCATTTTTTTTTCTTTTGTGACCATATTTGAGCAAACCCAAAACTTATGTGACCACTGGTATTATTAACTCTGAAATTATAGGGCTAAATTTAAAAATCGTCTCTCTTTAAATCTCTCAATTTTATAAGGTAATAGTAAAAAATAAATGATAAAGTTTGTCATCTAATTTTATAAAATTAAAATGAACTACTATATATTTAACCTCTTATTCTTGTTTTCAAAAAAAAAAAAGGGGAATGTTATTTGACAAAGAGTTCAGTTAGCTGAACTCATATCAATATTTGATTAGATAACTAGCACTTTGGAAACAAATTATTTAAATAAAAAAATATTCATATTAAATATATAACTTTGACGCCAAAACATATTTAGATTTGTAGCTTATATAACAAAATATATAAGAGTCTGCACAGACTACATATACATTCAACCTTGTTGCTCAAAAAATATGTAAGCACTGCCATGTTTCACCCGTTTTCGCTCCTTCAATAATATTTGAGCATATTGGTATATACTAGAAGGATCTCTCTGTATTTCGTTACTTATTCGCATTTCTTTTATTATTTTATCTATATAAATTATTGTTTCTTTAATTTTCAATAAGTATAATCATCAATGAAAAGGTAGCTAGAAGAAAGTCTATTACTCAAATAAAAGACAATGTCAACAAATAAAATATAACTTTTAATTATCTTATTTTAAAAAGAGTCAAAAGAAATCTTCAATTACTTCATTTCTTATAAAATTATGTTTTTGTCGTTTTCTTTTCATTATTTTTAATACAAGTTGTTGGTTAAGTTTTATTTTTTGTTCTCAAATATATATAAAAGATAATGTGAACAAATAAAATATAACTTTTAATTACTTTATTTTAAAAAGAATCAGAAGGAATCTCCAGTTACTTCATTACTTATAAAATTATGTTTTTGTCATTTTTCTTTCATTATTTTTAATACAAGTTGTTGGTTTAGTTTTATTTTTTGTTCTCAAATATATATATATATATATATATATATATAATGTCCAATGGTGAATAATAACCAAATAACATATATACTATTATTTACATAGAAAACATTCACAACATGTGTGAGTTTTAGTCTTATAACTTAAAAAGGGTAAAAGGAATCTCTAGTTACTTCATTACTAAAATTTTATTTTTGTCATTTTTCTTTCATTATTTTTTAGACATTTCTTTAAAAAATTTGAAGAAAGAGCCTACAAAACTAACAAGTTGTTTGATTTAGTTGTAATTTTTTTATATATGTATAACTGACGATGAATAATAACCAGATGATATATATATTATTGTTTAAATGAAGGAAATGTTAACAAGTAATAAAATATACTTATGACCTGTATGATTCTGAGTCTCATTGCTTAGAACATATCTGAAGAAATCTTCAATTAATTTATTATTTTGAACACAAGTTGGTAAAAAAATATTATTTTTAGTATTCAAATGACAAAGGAAATATCAATAAATTAACAAAATACAAAGTGAAAACACAAATAAAATAATTACGGATATTATTGATCGTAACCCTTATTATATAGTCTTCGTTTGTAACATCATTTAATTCAAATTTGAAAACTGAATCGGATTGTTTTCTAGTAAACATATCCAACTTGATGAAAATTTATAAAAGCTAAAGCCAGCCAAGATGTTAACATTACAA
>CAODLS012229737.1:0-12643 GCA_948243855.1 Flueggea neowawraea | reverse complement strand
TTAAGTAGCATACTAGGAATGGCATAATACATCAGATCCAGGTAGAAATTAAACTGATGCCTTGAAACCAGTTCTTTCATGAGAAAATTGGACCAATGTTTTGCAGCTCTCTGCGTCTCATTCTCCTTGTCTATTTGCAGCTACTGTCAACTGTAACTAGTTACCATTTCGAAAATAATGACTGGTGAATTTATTTAGTTCAGTTCCCAAGGTAAAAAGCTTGGGATTCAAGTCCTGGATTCGAGTCCAATTACTTCCATTTTATAGCCTAATCTCAGACAACAAGGGAAAAAGGAGAAACAACTGTAACAACATATTTGATCTGTTCATAGATAAATCAAATAAATGGTTAGTACTTAGTCACTTTGATCACCAGTATGAAAAATTGACATGACTTAGGATCAGTGACTTAAAAAGTGATATTAATATTATCTTTGATGTTAAAGATGACCCGACAATATATGAATCTCTTTCCTTTTTTTACAATTCTCTAAATATTGTAATCTTTTACTTTAGCAAACAACCCTTCTGCTTGTAATAGAGTAATCTAACGAATGATCTTTTAGTTTGCTTCAAATTATAATTAGTTGCACTCGATTTACAGACGTGAAGGTCAGCAACAAACAGATAATGTGGTTTGTTTTTTTGTGCATTGGCCTTAGTAGAGTTTGGTATTAGGCATTGAATTACAAATTAACTCCATCATGGTTGTTTTCTTTTCATTACTTTTGAACAGTGAACATGAATTGGCCACGTAATTAAGTGCTTTCATCATCTCTCCTAATCCAAACCTACTCTTTTGTCATTTGGGTTCAGCAAAATTGTGGATTTAACATATGACAGGTTCTGAACTCGTTCAGGAATTCAAAGGGAAACTCCAACAACATGTTTAATCAATTGAACCAAGACATCCAGCCTTCAATTCTTGATTGATTCCACCACGGCTGTCCAGTTGTAAGATGTTAAGACATCGATCAACAGGTTTGATTTGATCTCAAATATAATCTACATGTATGGCATTTTTCAATTATATGAGAGCAATTTGATTGGAATTTCTCATATGATGTTGGAGTCCAGTTTTACTGGTTTTGCATAATAACGGCACATGTGGGGTCTCTGTACCTGGGTCTACGAAACAGAGCAAAATAAAGCTTTTGGATCAATTCCACATGTACATAAATCGGCCCATCATTTTCCTTCAGATCTAATAATTATTAACAGAATGCATTACTTTGAATAACAATGGACATACAATAGGCGAAAGACAGTTTAAGGTTAAACGTTAGATTAATATCATATCATTTTTTGCTTTTGATTAATATCTTACTTTTCTGTGATTTTTCTGTGATTTTTTTTTGGTAAAAGAACACAGACGGTCCAAGTTGCTGCATAGTAGCAATTGGTTAATGATTAAATAGGATTTATTTGGATAGTTTCTAACTGGAGTAAGTATTAGATGCATCATCATCAGACAAGAAACAAGTTGGAGAAACGTTATGATGTTTGTTGCGTTAAAAGGCTCAAAAACTGAGCTGAACCCAGTTCAGTTCATGCAGCCATAAAAGGCCTGTCGTCGCATACCACATCGCTGCTTGGAGTTCAGTCACAGTGACCCACTCCTGCTGTCAAGCTTATGTGATTTTGTCAGTCATAAATCGGAACAAGCAATCAAGCCTCATGGACGACTTAATTTTCTCATTGGATTTTCCTGATACAGAAAGCGACTCAAACATGCCCTGTGAGCACATACCTAACAGCAGGATAAGGCTTCTCCGTGATCATAACTTGTCGATGCCTCCACGGAGTTGAAGGACGCTATCACCATTGCCTTGTTTCTCAAAGCTCCAGTAAAGTGCGTTTTCCACTACCACTGTGAGTGGAATAGTCACCAAGTGTTTTCACTATATTTTCGAGGAAAATTTAGTTCTATCTACCGACCTCCCCCAAATCCGGTGAATTTTGAACACGAGACACTAGAGTCTCAAGCAAGCTTCCTTTACCATTTTAAGACCCAAGTTAAACGGTCATTTTTTTTCCCGATGGATGAGTGTCTGTATAAGAAGAAACTCGGTCATACTTCAATTAGACTTTCACCACTTACCACAGCAGTGAGGCTACATCGAGACTTGACTCGTGCTAAACTTTACTATATCATTTTGGACATTACATTCCACAACAAAGGAGCATTTGTATGATCAAACTAATGAAAAATTGCTACTAGTGATCTTCCTTTCAACCAAAAACAGTGCTTTTTCTAACTGATTCTTTCTCTCTACATAATTAGGGTTTCATTTTCCGAGGATTTGAGCCCACTTCCCCGTTTTGCTATTCTTTCATTTCCTGTGAAGGTAATAAAGCACTGCAGCAGCTTCTCTCATAAAATTTAGGAAGGAGAAGGGTTGGGGCCCATGTGTGCTATGCTGGGGCAGTCCCCACAAAGTACCAGAGGCATAAAACAATAACACAAATTCTCATAGGACCCAGCCAGTCCATTATTACGACTATAATAAATGCGACGGCAAGGCTATTCAATAATGCCATAAGGCTGTTTGTAATTCAGGGTTTTTAAAGTCGTTCTGTGAGAACGTTTGTTTAACATTTTTATTATTATTTTATTAAAATTTCTAATTTTTAACCTTTCAATTTTTTTATTCGTAACTCAGTGGCTACTTTAAGAGTCTCGCGCGACACTTACTCAACTTTCCACTAAACACAATTTAATTTTAATCCCCAAATTTTTATCTACTACTTTATTTAATACTTTCTATCACAAATTCACTAAAATAAAAAATATTCATTCAAATAAAAATAATTTATTAAAATAAAAATAAAATATTAAAATAAAAAATACATTAAAGTTAAAAATACATTAAAATAAAGTTCATAATTTTTTAAAATAAAATGATAATACATGAAAATAAAATTCGTTATTATTCTTCACGATTGTTCCATAGATGTTCTACCAAATCCGTTCGAAGACGATAATGTTGCTCACGATCACGAATATCGGTGAACCTTTGAATATACATTGCAAAGTTGGATTGACCTCCATGTGATGCATTCGCTTAATGGTCGTCTCATTTTCCTGTCCAATTTGTCACGGCGTAGCCTTCGTCTTCAACGATCATGTTGTGTAATATGATACACATGTGCATTATATTTGTCATATGATGTCTGTAGTACAAATGTGCGGATCCTCGTATAATCGTCCATCTCGCCTGGAGTACCTCGAAGGCTCTTTCGACGTCTTTTCTAGCATACTCTTGCCTTTATTTGAATAAACTTGTTTTTTATCCCTTGGGTAAGTAAATGTTTTAACAAATGTAGCTCATTCGGGATATATTTCGTCTGCCAGATAATACCCTTGGTTGTAGATCGTACCATTTACGACGTATTCAACTGTAGGCGTCCTCCCTGTTAATACGTCGTTGAAGATAGACGATTGGTTCAGGACATTGATATCGTTGTTATAGCCCGCCACCCCATAATAGGCGTGTCAAATCTATAGATCTGCGCTGGCCACAGCCTCCAGTATAATCGTAGGATGTTCATGGTCACCTCGTGTATATTGCCCTTTCCAGGCCATTGGACAATTCTGCCATGACCAGTGCATACAATCAACGCTCCCGAACATCTCTGGAAAGCAGTGTTGTTCTTTGTGCATTGTGTGGAGTCGTTAAACATCGCCACTAGTCGGTTTTCTCAAATATCTGCTACTGAAAAATTCTACCACACACTGAAAAAAATTCTTCAAACAATGGTTAGCAGTGGACTCTCCGAGACGTAAATATTCATCAACCAAATCACCAGAATAACCATATGCCAACTGTCGTATTGCAGCAGTGCATTTTGCATTTTTTAAGTGGTGAAAGACTAAGGAAACCAATCGCATCAAGGGTTTGACGAAAATAGTCAGAGTGATTTTCGATGGCCTCCACGATCCGCAAAAATAAATCCCTCATCATACGAAACCTACGCCAAAAAATATCATCATTGTAGGTGGAATTTTCAGAAACATTGTCATGAACTAACCGTTCGTGACCACCCACGCGGTCTCGGTTAATATAGCGTCTTGGTCTTTTTTTCACGGTGTCGGCTGAAGGATTCATCATGTAGTATGGCTTGCTGTACTAATTTCAATATCTCTTCTTCAGCAGGACCATTCCAAATAGATTGCTTGAAATTATCTCGAATTTTTTTGTACTTCTCGTCATAAGAAGAGGAGGAAATATTTGCAAGTGCAAATTCTTCCATTGTTTTATTTTTGTTGTTTGAAAAATAATCGAGAAAATAGTTGGGATCCATTGAAAAAATATTTGGAGAGAAATTTTAAGAGTTAAGAGAGTTTGAGGGAGATAAATGAGTGTTTGAAGTGAATAAATGATAAAAAAAAAATATGTTTAGGGGGATATTTATAGGAAAATGGGTAAAATTAACCGTTAGGCACCAAAATGGTAATTTTTTTGTCCCCAACGGTAATATTACCGTTGGTTTAATCAGATCCAACGATCAGATTTAAATATTTAAAAAAAAGGTAAATGTCAGGTTGGGTCCCGCGCCTGACGAATGTAACCCGTCCTCCCGCAGGAGGACGGGCTACCAGACTAGGACACGATAACGCGTTCCAGTCTGCAGGGCTAAGAACGGTAACCCCGTTCCTAGCCCCGTTATAGTAGCCTAACCAGGAGAGATAAAGCATTAACACAGAAACGTGTAATCAATTCTCTTCACCATCCTGTTATAATAACCAACACAAATCAAGCTTTTTACTTTTAGTACTTTCAAGGACCAACTTACCCACATTGAAACCTTAAGAGTGTGAGATGACGGAGGACACTTTGGGGCTTTAATTGGGCATTCATTATGTGTGGAGTAACCCCCAGGCCAGGCCCCAGTGCCTCAGAAACAAAGGGCACCGAAAACCAGATTAATGGTCTAAGGCAAAAGGCTAATAAACAAATTAAGGACATTATTACTTGAGATGATTCCAGCCAAAAGGAATCAAAAGAAAAAGACGTAGAAAACAGCATCCATTGACATTCAAAAAAGAAGCACCGAATAAAATAAAGTTAATTATATCCCACTTAATATAATCTATAAAAAAAGATGCATCCCTCTTAATAATGTAAAAGATATAATCTCACTCAATAAGTGGTAGCTCAAAAAACACCTTCCTTTGGCCCACTTCCATGAAACTATCTTCACCTAATCACAAGACTTAGGTCATCTCAAACCGAGATTGTAAAACGTAAAAGAAGCATATTTAAAGTTCCAACTCAACTCAAAATCTCAGCCAAATTTAGGATTTTGTTATAATAAAATGCTAAGTGTGGCGTTTTACTGTAACAAATAGTAATTGTTTTTATCTAATGTCAAAAAAAATAATATCAATTAAATTCAATCTATTTTAAATTAATATCAATTAATTACAATCATATAAGTATTAATTAAGTATTAGATTATTTTATATTATTGTATATATTTTGTTTGAATTTTTTTAACTAATTAATTATTTAATTTATATATCTGAATACAATATTAAGTGATGATTTAATTGATTTATATAATTATATTAAAAAATAAAATTATAAAAATTAAAATAAATTTATATATTAAAAAATAAAAATATAGTAGATTAATATTAAAAAATATAATATAATATAAAATAATTAAATTTTAAATAATTATGTATAATTATATTTTTAATATTTTTATGTTATGTATTTTTTTGAGTTAATTGAAATAATATTTATTTGTGTTTTTATTATTAATTTTTAATTATAAAAATATGATGATTGATTATTTTTTATATTTAAATAAAATATATTATTATTAATTTATAATTAAAAATAATTTTTAATAATTAATTTTGTGATAAAAATTAAATTTATATTTAGTTAATAAAAAAATAATATTAAAAAATAAAATTAAAAAGAATATTTTAAAAATATTTTTTAAAAAATTAAAAATAAAATTTTAGGTTAAAAATAATTTTAATGTTATAATTATATATTTAAAATTTTAGAGTTAAAAATAAAATTTTGAATTGGAGATGGTCATAGCTCTTAAGACAACAAATTCTTCCGTCAAAATACAAATATTTTTCTGGAAAATTTCTCTGGCCAAGAAAATAACTATGCCGGCAAATGAGAGCAACATTCATATCACTAAGAATACCAAAAAAGAGAGATTAATTAACAAATAAAAGAAAGTAGATTTTTGCATTGATACTTAACAAGGACCGTGACCATAATTATATTCGACTTCGAATATAACCAAGCCCCAAAAATATTTATATATATGATATTTTTTGTGGGCATCCAGAAATGGAACAAAAAATATTAGTTTTTCTACACATTCGGACCCCAATGATTCCATAAGCGAGAATTTAGTAACCCTAACACGTCCGGTAATACCTTCCTTGCCAGACCCTTGCGGCTATTCACCGCCGACGGCAACCTCACGGTGACCCGATTTTCCTCCGTCTCTAGTGCAAGATCAGCAACAAGCTCTTCAGATTCCCTTACAACTGCCTCATTTTCCCCATCAGGCGCTTTTTCCGACGCACTAGCCGGTGACGAGTCATCATCGGGAGAGACAGCAACATCAACAACTACAGAAGAATCATCAATCTTCGATGGAAGAGCGTCAAGAAATGAACTTTCGGGTCGACCCATAAGATCAAGAACGGATTTTTCAGCAACCCGAAGACCAGCCTTTTCACGACGCTTACCACTGGTGTTTTTTCTTGATTGTTCACCTTTACTCAAATGGTCTTCAAAAGCTTCAATAGCCTGTTGAATGAGTTCATGGTTGGGAGAAGAGTCCCACCTCAACCAGTAGCTGGTGTAGCAGTCAAAGCAATCACAGTCAAAGGAAGGAGACATCTTGTGGTTAGTATTGGAAGGGTTCTTGGAAGATTTCTTTTTAGAATCCTGAGGTAGAGAAGATGGGGAAGTGAGAGTGGTCTTCATGGAGCCGGTAATCATATAAGCAAGAACTTCTTTGTCATCGAGAGAGAGGACTGAAACAAGAGCCAGAATGGCAGCAGGGAGGAGCTTGAGGATAGAAAGAACGTCTCTGTCTCTGTCTTTGTTGGAAGGGGGTGATGGTGAGGAAGAGGAAGAAGAGGAATCAGAAGGGTGTACTTTACCTTTGTTTTTAATCTTCATGGTTATGTGTTGGGAGTGAGTTCAGATGTTGTGGGTGGTGGTGAGGCGGTGAAGAGAGAAGAGAGGGTAGACAGAGAAAGAAGAGCGAGAGGAGATGAAAGAAAAGGAAAGGGGAAGGGAGGAGTAGGGTTTATGAATTGACTTGATAAACAAGGTAAAATAGGTACGTCGGGCAGAGAGGTCCCCGTTTCTTCTTTTTCAGGTTATTTTTGCTTCCGTCTCTCTGTCCACGTGCTCTTTTGTGCGCGTGTCCTCCACGGGAGCTGCTTCCTTTTTCCTTTACGTGAGCTTCGTTCATTCACCAAATTCTACAACAGTGTGATTTAATCAAACAATTTAAAAATATTAAAAATCTGTAAAATACTAAAACATTAATACAATGAATAATAGACGTCATTTGTTTATGAACGTAAAGCAAATTAATTTAGTTAAATTCTTGTAAATATAAAAAAATTATAATATTTACTAAACACTTTATTATTAGACATTAATAATGCATGATATAAACTAAATTGAGTCCACACTTAGTTTACAATCACTAAAAATAAGTTGAGACAACCTTAATAGAAATCAATGTAATTACCTAGGCTCTCTCCTTGGGTAGACACTAGAACCTTTACCACCTAAACTTAGCATTAGAACATCAAATGTTTAGGATTTAAGCACAAAAATTTAAAGAATTTGCTAAAAATGAAACATTCCTAATATAGTTTATAGGGACAATCTGTATGTCAGTACTTCATTTGATGACAACAATCCATGTCCTTTAGCATTAGAATGCTCTCAATCCCTACAAAATATGTAAGATACAACTTTCTGTTAAATAATAAAATGATATGATTCTCTCAAAACATAACATATAGCATGAAAGACAACATAATTGCTGCTTGAATATCTTTGGCATATTTACTAATGTCTCCTCTTTACATGATAGATTTTACCATAACTTTATACCTATATAAGTCTCGTCTTTTATACAGATAAAGATTATTTTCATAATTTTTATGCAAACTCTAAAATTCACAATGAATTCCTCTCACTAAGCCCGTTCATTGTTCATGGCCTTTATCAACCAGCTCTCTTTTATTTGTAAAACATGTAATTGATTGAGTTTTATATTAGATAAAAACACATTGATTATTTAAATTAATATAATTTCTTTTCATGTTGAGAAAATTGGCAGATTTAGTAAACACTGTCTTCATAACAAAGCGTGGACTGGAGGAGCGTGAGAGGGGCGTGTGGAGTAGATTTAATGCGATAAGAACGCAGCGTGTAACGTGAATGATCTCTACGCTACTTGCCCATCACCGAGCAGCCACTCACTCAGAACTTTCAATTTTCGGCACAATAATACTCGATACACAATTAAGCGAATTTAAATTAATTATAAACAAATTTGAGTCATAAACGGATCAAATTAGTTTATGAAACAAAAAAAAAAAGAGTTCAATGGATTTAATCTGTTTACTTATTGGGTTAAACGAATTATTCAACTTACAGATCCGTTTAACCTATTTACTTAATTTTTTTATAAAATATTTAATTTATTATTCTTTTATATATATATATATAAGTGTAAGGAAAGAAAATACACAAATTATTTAAAATAATAGTTATATTATGTAAAATTAAATTTATTAAAAAAATTATTTCATATTTTATGTTAAAAATTATAACTTTTTAATGGATATTATAATTTTAATTATTTTATATTTAATTTATTTTTATTTAAAATATTATTGTGTTGATGGATATTATAAATGAATATTTATTATTTTAGTTGAAGTTATTTTTGTGTTAATTTTGTATTTATTTGTGTATTATAAATATATTAAATGTGTTAATAAGTTAAATTTATTAAATATATTAAAAAAATTAAATGAATTTTATCTTATTAAATAAATTAATTCATAATACATGACATATTAACAATAAATAAATAATGTTTGAATTGGTATTAAATAGGTTCGAATCGTAAACTAGTTAGTCCGTTTAAAATTCGAGTAATAAGCGAGATGACCTGACTCGACCCGGCGCTATCCGAATTGTCACACCTACGCTTACTCACTCCTTCCGACACTTTTCTACTACACTAACCAAACCTGCCAAGCCTCGGCCTTTGCAATGGATTTTTGGTAATTTACTCTGGGCACGATCGTCATTAAAATAATAGTCCCAACTCCAAGTCCTTGGATAAGGACAACCGACCAAAGCAGCCAGAACGGTATGAAAATTTTTGAGGTGCACAAAAAGACTGGTAATTCTCGAGACATGTTACCATTACATTGGTCAAACAAACCTAAGCAATTTGTCTGACGACACATTTTATTTTCAAAAATAATAAATCTAAAGTATAAAAAGTTGGATATTAAAAAGTAAAAATTTGTATTATCTTTAAAATAAATATATATAAACATAGTACTGTTACACCAAAAAAAATAAAATCTTATCAATTGAAATACTTGTTTATTTGAAAACCTTATCAATCCTGTTTAAAAACAGAAGCCTTGCATTGTAAACTAATAACTGAATTTTGGTCTTGGTGGGCAAATTTAGGCAGAGAAGATGACACTTACTTTGAAAAATAAATTTTAGCAAAGATTTTTTACAAAAGAGTAGACAACTATATCTGAATGGAGAAAACTATTTGAAAAGAGAGATTCATGATAAACAACACACTTATAAAAAGGAGAAACAAAAGTAGCATAGGGCATGATTCGACCACCTAGAAAAAATTCTAATCAAAATTATGTCAGTTATATTTTCAGTTTTCGTTTAGGTGCCCTCTTATTAGTCTTTTAGTTTTAATCTTTGTCAAATACTCAATCATCAATAAATGTGGTCACATTTTCCTCTCACTTTATTTGTTTTGTTCTGCAACAAGGTGTCCCATTTTCGCAACGCCAATTCATATTAGGACCATCTTTTAGCTTAATTCTCGAAATCTAAATATGCATTTTACCACAGTTCGAAGAATTTTCACAAATCACCTTGTGCGCTTTTTTCTTAATCTGTTATCACTTTCACTCCTCCTAGTCTTTTTGACCTCATTCCTTCAAAGTAGAGATCAGAGAGCTAGGGACTATAGTCTACTCTAATTGCTTGTGCTAATTATATAGTATGTCAAATTAAAATTATTATTATTTAATTTTGACATTTTAAATTTTGTAATTTTATGTATAATACATTTTAAACTTCAAAGATTTAAAATACTATCTTTTCAAATTCAAATTTTAAAATGTCACATTAATTTTTTTATAAATTTCAAATTTTTATTTTATTTTTTCAAATTTTTCTCTCTCCTTAGTTTTTCTCTCTTCTTTCCTCTCCATCTTTCTCTCTCTCGTTTCTCTTTTCCTCTCTCCCCTCTCTCTCCACTCACCTGACAGTTTCCTCTCTCTGTCTCCCCCCGGTAGGCTAATCCTAACCTAACTACCCGTCTGCCGCCTCCAACCTCAATGTTTGTCACTTCTCATTCTCTCTCCTTCTTCTTTCTCTTCGTCACTCTTACCTACGAATCTCTTGGATCTCTCTCTCTCATCTCTCTGCTCCTTCGCTTTCTCTCTCTCCTGGTCGTCTTCGTCCTTCGTCGTCATCGCTCTCTCTTCTCTTTTACCGCTTGCCTCCTCCTATTGTGTCTTCGTTGATATGTTCCTCCCTCGTCGCATCTCGTCTCCTTCGCTCTCGGCCAATCCTGCCTTTCTGCATCGCCACTCTTCGTTCTGTGGTTCGACGGCGTTCGACGTATGGAGTTGGATGGACAAGTAAGGGGGCGGCGTCTGTTCGTTGGTTGGCAGGAGTCTAAGGGGGAGGGAGTGTGAAGGGTGGCAGCTAGCGTTAGAAAACCCTAGTTGCTCCCTTGTTTTAATTTTATATAAAATGGCCCTAACTTTGTTAATTTCTACACAAATGTCACTGGTTTCATATTTAATTGTGTTTATTTAGTTTGTTTTCATTGCATTTGGAAAACCGTTATGAACCGTTTGAAATCATTCACAATGGTGCACAATAATGTATAATGTAATGTATACTATTTTGTGAATCATTGTAAACGCCAAAATTAAAAAAATATATATATATTTAGAATTAAAAAAAAATGAACTGTTTGTTCTATGTGTGAATCATTGTAAACCATTTAAAATGGTTCATAATGGTTTACAATAACGTACAATATAATGTACAATATTTTTATAAACCATTGTGGATGTTAAGATCGACCCTGAAAAAAATTCGTTTAAGATTACTAAAAAAATAGTTAAAAAAATATTCCCACTTTTTTGAAAATATGAATGTGAAACCAAAACACAATCTGAATTGAGAATATTTTTTAGAAAAGAAATCAATTTCTCGAGAAAAAAGTTAATTTCTAGAGAAAATACGAAAATTTTTTTACACTTTTTTAAAAAAAAGGACAGTTTTGATATGTTATAAATATAAGATGGCATTCTCAATATTACAAACTTATATGTAACTTTTAAAAAGTGACATTGTGTTTTGTGTGTTTGAATCTGTAAATTTCCCTAATTGCTAGCTATGCTCATGGGCTGGACCTTCCAAATTCAGGCCTTTATATATATATATATATGTTTTCCCCAGATTTACATATTATTCCCATCGAAGAAGAATTTACATAAGACCGAAATTTTAAATAGACGTCTAATAAATAAAAATTTTAATCACATGAACTTTTATTTATATTTGTATGTTGCTTATATTTATTTATATGTTATATATGTTTATAATTTATAGATTTGTTTATATATATTTATATGTTGTTTATATATATTTATGTTTATTTATATGTTGTTTATACGTTGTTTCTTATTTATATATTGATTGAAATTGATTAAATTTTGTTTATAAATAATATATCAACAATTTATAATAACGCATAAACAAAATGTTTTGAATTTCAAAATAATAGAACAATATAAATAACAAATTAATAACATGTCAATAATATATAAACAAAACTTTCACAACTTTAATATATTGTTGATATCTTGTTTATATATCGATTAGACTTGATTGAATATTATTTATAAACAACGTATAAATAAAATATAAACAACATATAAATATGATACTTCAAATTTTGAAATAAAAGAATAATATAAATAATAAATCAATAGCATTCCAATAATATATAAATAACTGTACGTATATGGATAAAATGCTGACAGCAATATTTGTAATAAACATAATTAATTCCTACATATGATTCACATCGTGTAATTATCACAAAATTACCAGAGATTGTTCGGCCCCAAGTCTGGTTCAAGTCCGGCCTTGGACTGGTGCTATCTGCAAAATCACAGTTTGGTCCTTGCACTACCAAAAATGCTATTTTCATTCTTTCTTCTTTGTTTTGAGCCTTTTTCTCCTACAAATCAAAATATAGGAAAAGTCAACTTAAAAACCTCTCAAATATATACTTTTAAACACTAAATTAAATAAATTGCCCATAT
>CAODLS012229727.1:0-12400 GCA_948243855.1 Flueggea neowawraea | reverse complement strand
AATATGTTTCAAATGTAGATATTCCATGCCAAAAGCTGCATCCAGAGTAATCATCAACTTTTTACGACGATCAAGGGCTCTACGGGATAAAAGATTATTGAGTGATTCACTAACCAAGTTACAAGTGAGCAAATGATGTATGTAGCAACTCCCATGTCCTTCTTTTGAACCGCATGCCTCAATGATCCATTGACCATGAATTCTGTTACGGTTGCCATTGTGCCTCCAGGTCCATCAGGCACTACACCATAAAATGCTACCACATTTGGATGATGTAAATTTGACAGGATTTGTACCTCTCTTCAGAAGTCTTTGGTCTACAACTTGTATTGTAATATGAGAACTCAATATTGTTTTCTTTCATGCAAATCTAAAGATGCCAAAATATTACAACTCTTATTTCTGTATCTAATTAATCAACAACAAAGTTTAATTGAATTGAAAAAAAAAAGAAAAAAAAAATCTGAAATTAAAAATAAGAACTTAATTAATCAACACAACAACAATCCTAAATTCCTAACCCTAATTAAAATAAAATCTGAATCTGAAAATAAGAAAAAACAAAGCTCGTCTAAGGGCTAACTTACCAGGGAGAGGGACGGGATGAACAGGCACAGTGTCAGCGAAGGAGAGGCGGCGACATGGAGTGCTAGAGGTTGGAATGGGTCGGCGTGCGCGGAAGTGGAAGATGGAGTTATGAGATGAAGATGGGAACGTTGCGCACAACCACTAGGTTTTCTTCAAGTGACCCGGGCAAAACGGTCAATTATTTTTTTTTATTTAGTCGTTTCGCCCCAATGATTTTTTTTATTTTTAAACCACAGTCGTTTCGCCCTGTGGATTAAAAAAAAAACCCTCTCATCCGATGCTTTGTCTTCTTCGTTAGGTCACCTTCGCGGCTCTGCCTCCAAAGCTCAAACGGCAACAATAGCAACTCCAACTCGAAGCCCCACTTGATGGGGCTCTAATAACACTTTTCCATTGTCGGGCGCCCATTGGTCTCTTGGTGGCTCCGCCACTGATCACTACTATATTATAAACAAATATAACTTAGAGACTTAAGTGGTCTAGTCGAATTGATAAATGTGTATTAGTACTAAACCTAATCATGCATTGAATTGAAATGTATCTAATAATTAACCACTGCCGTAAAGAGTTATTTCAGTAATCATTTGGACTGAACATGATTAGTATTAACTGTAAAATGGGATGATCTGGAGAATTAAAAAAAAAATCCATCACAATCATTATAAGAAGTGATGTTTGATAGTAAAGAAGTATATCATAACTTCTTATAAGAAATAAAACAGTATGTGATATATATTTGGTTGAGAGGAAGTATAAAGTTAAAAAAAAAATATTTTTTTCTTTTATCACTATGCTTTCTTAATTTTTAAAGAAATTAGTTATCGAGAAGAGTATGGGTAAGTATAACTTACTTTCCGGTAAGTTAAATCACTTAAATTAAATAATTTGGAAGATTAGTTACTTTATTATGCAAATTCACCATAATGGGAAAATAACTTTGATTTTACCCACTGGGGAATCGATACTTTTACATTAATTTACGATTTTTCAATTAAGATAAGATAACTAATGCGTTTGAAGTGCATAGTATAATGTAGTTAATTATTTTTGTTTAATAGTGTTGAAGATATATATGCTTTGAATTGAAAAGATGACCAAGAAGGAGCATATACAAGATGGTGGGCATGGAGGCATCTTAGATTTGATTATATCCTTTGAAGGGACAAATGGCTGATTATTGTGCTAAAGATGCAAAGTGGGAACATTAATTAAACAAATTAAAGTTAGGGTAAGCAATTCTGTTATGCCCTTTTTGACGACCTTCCAAGAAAGAGGTAAAAGTAATTGCTTACTATAGCGTGAGTATATTTGGTCTATCCTTGTTCATTTCTATAGATAAGTTTCATTATATTCATCTAACTTTAGATTACTTACCAATAAATCTATTCGTATTTTATTTAAACTTTAAGAATTGAAGATTCAGTTCCCATTAGCAATCATATGTACAAAAGAAAATCTAATTATATTGATTAGTTTCGCATGCAAAATGCAAATAAATTTTTGCAAAGAAATGTTTATGTGATTGTTAATGTTAAACACAAATTCACAATATTTTTTTATATAGGTTTATATATATGAATTGAGATAAATGTTAGTACACATTTTTTCTAACTAAATTAATTTTCCGTTTTTTCTCTTTGGTTAAGACATGGATATATTCATTTTCTTTGGATTTTTTTTTAAATCTTCAAAAGCATTAGTCAAGTTTGGAATATGTTTTGGGTCTTTTTTTTTTGCCAAATTGAATATGTAAAAATATCTAAGTTCCAAAAAGATAGACATTAAACATCATTAATCTCAAATTTTTTCATCAACGTATCCTTTAAAAAGTTTAAATCTCTTAACTATTTTTATTTTAACGATAGTTATGTCAAATAATCTTTTGAGAAAAAAAAAACTATATAATTTAGGATAATTAAAAAAATATTTAATGTTTTACTAAAAAATGATTAGCCAGAGCATAATCAGCGAAGATGACTTGAAATTCCGTTCTTGATTACGTGGAAGCCGACAGGATATCATCTGGAGCATGGGCCCCACAAGGAAGCCAGACAACGTGTAATCTCTGCAATTTTCTGAGACGATGACGTGGCATAACGAGGACCAGCTGAGCGGTCGCAGATCGATTGTCCGCGAAATAAGAAAAGCTGACACAGCCATCACATCCCACGTGTTGAAGCGTCAATGGAATTCCCCGTAATAATCATCCCCACCGGGTTCAAACCACAGCGGTTCCAACAAATGGAAACAATTCTTTTCGGTGTCTCTTGTACTATTTGTAACTTATTGTTTCTGAAGTCGTTTTATAAAATATTTGTTTAATATTTTTATTGTTATTTTATTAAAGTTCTCAGTTCTTAACCCCTCAATTTTTTTATCCGTAACTCAGAGGTTACTGTAAGAGTCTCACAAGACGCATATTCAGCTTTCTATTAAACACACTTTTATTTTAATCCTCCAACTTTTATCTACTACTCAATTTAATACTTTTTACCCCAAATTTATTAAAATAAAAATAATTTATTCAAATAAAAATAATTCTTTAAAATAAAAATATTACATTAAAATAAAAATAATTCATAAAATTTAAAAATTAAATTAAAATAAAAAAAAATACATTAAAATTAAAATATTACAAATAAAATATTAAATATTACATTAAATTAAAAATACTACAACCTATATTTTTTACAAATTTTTTTACAAGCGTATTCATGCAAACGTCGTACTGCAGAAGTTATGTTCGACGTATGTTTATCGAGCATCGCTATATCTTCCTTAAACTGTTGAGAGTATGGAGAAAAATGTTAAGAGTTGGGAGAGTTTGAGGGAGAAAAATGAGTGTTTGAAGTGTAAAAATGAGAAAAAAATGTGTTTAGGGGGTATTTATAGGAAAATAGGTAAAACTAGCTGTTAGGAACCAAAATGGTAATTTTTCGGTTCCCAACGGTACTACAATGGTAACCCGCGCCTGACACATGTAGTCTGTCCTCTCGAAGGAAGACGACTACATCACGGGGACACACCGTGGACTAGGCTACGAATATTAGCCCCGTTCGTAGCCCGGTTACAAGTAATCTTATATACCCATTTCCCACTTGCGATAAAGTAGTTTACATCATATCATAATAATAATGTCAACTAGAACAAATTTCAAAAAAAAAATCAACTAAACATTATTATAAAAAAATTAAGAAAGAAAATAATAAAATTTGAAAATCCTCTTTTCTAGAGAGAGAAAATCCTCTGAAATATGAAATCTAGGATTTTCTTCGTTCCTTCTCTAAGGTGCTTTTGCTGTCCACTCTATGGGGCGAAGAGCGAGGAAATCCTCTGTAACAAAAGTGCGTCTAGAGGATTTTACAACAGATTCTGTTGATGCTCATACGGATCCAGTTCCAGTCTCTCCCTGTTCTGATACTGTTGGTCCTTGTATTGTCGGTGCAGATAAGGCGACTCCGGCAGAGCTTCCACCTGCTCTGGAGGTGTCGGTGTCCCAGATCCAGGCTGATCAACCACGAAAATGGAGTGATATCTTCACTACTAATAGAGATAATCATCCAAATGGTTCTCTTCGGTATGTCCCTCCTGCGTTACGCAATGGATCTAGGTTTGCTACTTTTACTCGTGATGAATTGGTTACTGAATGTCTTAAATGGTCCAATGTTGTTGTTGGAAGTGTATATGGATTTTGCCCTCGCTTTTCTGACATTGAGAGATATGCGATGAATTGATGGAAGCGGCTAGGGTTGCTCTCTGTTCATCAGGTTACGCCGATGGTCTTTTTGTTCAATTTCCAAAGTGTTGAGGCAAAATCCTCTATTCTGAATGGTGGCCTGTATACTTTTAACCTTCGTCCCTTACTTTTGCACGCTTGGAAACCTATGATAGATCTTGAATTTTGTCGTGTTCCAAAGGTTCTTATGTGGGTGAAATGTCCCCTCATTCCCTTGGATTTTTGGTCCCTTGAGATTTTAAGCCGCATCGGTAGTATCTTGGGCAATCCTTTATGTGCGGATCAGTGTACATTGAGGAGGGAAAGGCTGGGTTTTGCCCGGATTCTTATGGAGATGGAAGTCTCTCTGGTGAATTCCCAGATTAGGTTGTTCTGAAGGCTGAGGATGGCATGTAGTTCACTCAAAAGATTGAATATGATTGGAGACCTATCTTCTGCTCTAAATGTAAAGGGGATGGTCATACTAAAGACAATTTCCCTAATAATAAAGGCGCAATCAAACAAGTATGGCAAGTGAAGCGGCGATCTATCCCTAATGTCTCTGAAAAGCCTGGTGAGCCAGCGGAGTCTCATGGTGCACCTCCTACCTAGAATTTGGTTACAGAGGAGAGGTGTGTGGCAGCTCCTGCAGTATCTCTTGATGTGCCTAAGAGGAGCCCCTCTCTTGTTGTTGGTGCTAGTGATACTGGTCGATTGCAGTCCAACACTATGTCTCCACAACCTAGTGTGGGTGCGCCTATGGCTAGTTCTAAGGGTTCCCAGGGTGTATATGTTGTACTTAATACTACTGTGCAGTCTGAGGGAGTCAAGATTGTTGGTAAGGGAGGGAAAAGGAGAGCTCGTCCCCCTAATAAACTTCAATGCTAGCTTCATGGAACATATGGGGACTTAATGATCCTGGTGTTGTGGAGACCCGTGTGAGGCCAAAAAACAAGGAGCGAATTTTCAAACAACTGAACTTGGGTTCTTGAACCCTTCATGCTAACTATGAGCATGCTCCTCTGGGCCGTATCTGGCTGTTGTTCAATCATGTTGCCGCTTCTGTTGATGTGCTCTATTCCACATATAAGCTTCTTCATTACAGAGTAACATGGAATCAACATTTGTTTTTGTGGACTATAGTTTATGGTGCCAATCAATTGGTTCACATGAAGCCTTTATGGGACATCTTGCAGGCTATCTTAATTAATCTTTTTGTCCCTTGGCTAGTGCAGGGTGATTTTAATGCTATCTTGACTGATAGTGAAAGAGTAGGAGGAATCCCTGTTGACTCTGATAGTTGTGATGATTTTACCAATTGTTTGTTTCATTGTGGATTACAGGAGCTGAAAAAAATGGGCTTCCATTACACATGGACTAATAATCAGTTGGGAGATGCTCATATTTGGCGCAAACTGGATCGGTTTCTCATTAATGCTCACTAGTTGGATAGGTATGGTGATTCCGACTATACTGCTCTTCCAATAGGTATTTCTGATCACTCTTCCCTCTTGGTTAATCAGTGACTTAACACTGCTATAGTGGTCAAACCCTTTCTTTTTTTGATATGTGGCTGCATCACTCTCATTTTCATCCTATTGAACATGCTGTGTGGGCTAAGAAAATTCCTGGCTGCATGATGTTCTCTGTTTGAAAGTGTCTTATGCTTCTTAAACATAAACTGAAGAAACTTAACCAAGAGCATTTCTCTGATATTTCTAAAAGAATTGTTGATTGTAAGGCTTTTTTAGATCAAACTCAGACTGCTTTGCAGTCCTCTCCTTTATACTCCTTGATGAAGAGAGAGCTATTTTTCTTGAGTATAGGAAATTACTTGCCTATGAAGAGCAATTTTATAAGCAAAAAGATAAAGAAAAATGGGTTAACTTAGGGGACTCTAACATCAGATTCTTCCATAACATGGTTAAATCAAGAAGGGCTTATAATAAGATTGTTATACTCACCTTGGAGGATGGGACTCAAGTCTGTGAGCAATCTGATATTTCATTTGCTATGGTTGAGTTTCATAAAAGGTTGTTAGGTGTTGTTGATCAACCACGAGCTCATGCTAAGCTTGATGTGATACAACATGGTCCATTGATTACCAATGATGATGCAAGTGCTTTATGCTCTGAGGTATCAAGTGCGAAAGTTAAAAATGCATTATGGAGTATTGACAAAAATAAGGCCCTTAGAATTGATGGATATTCTAGCACTTTTTTTAAAGCTTGCTGGAACACTATTGGGCATGATATTACTATTGCTATCATGGATTTTTTCAATAATGGCAAGCTTTTGAGTCAAGTTAATTCTACTACACTCACTATTATTCCTAAAGTTCAAAATCCTACATCTTTGAATGAATTCAGACTTATCTCTTGTTGAATTGTGTTATACAAAATCATTACAAAGATCCTTTCTAACAGACTGAGTACTGTCTTGCCCAAATTGATTCATCTTAACCAGTCTGCTTTCATTACTGGTCGCAATATAGCTGATAATGTGCTTATGGCTCATGAACTTCTTCGGAACTATCATCGAGCCAACACTAAAGCTAATTGTGCCACGAAATTTGACTTGAGGAAAGCATATGATTCAATCCATTGGGATTTTGTGGAAGAAATTCTTCTGGGTTTTGCTTTTCCTTCTAAATTCATTGTCTGGATTATGACCTGCCGACTAGCTCATTTTCTCTTATGATCAATGGCTCTCTCGAGGGATATTTGATGGTAAAAGAGGCATCCGACAGGGAGATCCTATGTCTCCTTTTCTTTTTATCCTCGGCATGGAATATCTTTCCAGATTATTTGATGTTAAACTCCCTGCATCTTTTAGATTCCATTCAGGTTGCAAAGCTCTCAAATTGGTCCACTTATCCTTTGCGGATGATTTGCTGATATTTTGCATTAGCCATGTAGAATCTATTTCCTCTATCAATGAGATTCTCTCTCATTTCTCCTCTGTATCTGGTATGCAAATCAATGAAGACAAGAGCTCCATATTTTTTTTCAGGAATCTGTGATGAGGTTAAGCATAATATTCTTAATCTTCTGAGGTTCAATGAGGGGAAGTTACTGGTTAAGTACCTTGGTGTGCCCTTCATCTCTACTAGACTAAAACGTGAGCATTGCACTGTCCTTGTTAATAAAATATGCTCTCGCATCAATTCTTGGACAACTAAATGTCTATCTTATGCTGGAAGGCTTCAGTTGGTTATATATGTTCTCCAAAGCATCCAGGTATATTGGTGTTCCATTTTCTTGCTTCCTAAAACTGTCATTCAAACCATTAATAGTAAGTGCAGAGCTTTTCTTTGGCAAGGAAAATAACAAGGCTCTAAAAGCCTTGTTGCTTGGAGCCAAGTATGCAAACATAAAAAAGATGGAGGGCTTGGTATCACTGACATGTTCTCTTGGAATAAAGTTGTTGTTGGAAAGAAGGTTTGGGAGTTAATTACCTGTAAAAACTCTTTGTGGGCAATCTGGATTACACGACAAAAGCTTAAGAAATTAAGCTTTTGGGGGTATTGTAAAGCCTCCTAATTGTAGTTGGGCATGAAATAACTTACTCTCTCTTAGAAGGGATATGATGCATTGCTTTGATTATGTACTAGGATATGGAAAAGACTTTTCATTCTGGTACGACCTTTGATTTAATGGCAATTCTGTTCATGCTACTTTTCCATTTATTCACATTAGGGATTCTGATATTCCAAGGGAAGCCAAGATTGCTAATATTTGGAGGCATAACTGCTGACATTTTCCTAATCCCAAAGATGAGGATATTGCTTCTGCATGGCATTGCGATTTTCATGATAAATCTAAATGCGAGCATATCTGATATGGTAAAATGGAAGCTCACTGCTACTGGTGATTACTCTATTCAAAGTGTCTGGCATGAGCTGAGGCCTAAAAGCCCTGTTGTCTTTTGGTATAAGCTTGTCTAGGGTCCTTCTATTATTCCTAGACACAGTTTTGTGCTTTGGTTAGCTATACTTGATAAGCTTGCTATGAAAACAAGATTATTCCAATGGGGTTGTGTTCCTAATAACACTTGTGTCCTCTGTAATTCCATGCCGGAAACAGTTAACTACTTATTCTTTGAATGTAGTTTTATCTTTGCTGTTTGGAAAGATTTATTAATCCAGTGCAGGTGTATGCATCGAGTTTTGCCATGGAGAAGAGAAGTAAGTTTTTTCTCCCGCAAAACCAAGGGCAAAAATCAACTTAGCAAGTTTATGACCCTTGTCTTTGCTGCTACAGTCTACTGGACCTGGTTTAAGAGAAATAAATGTGTTTTTGATCAAAGCATACCTTTAGGAAATAGAGTGTTTAGTCATGTGTTGAATTCTGTTGCTTTGAAATGTCAGCTGGATTGACTTAGTTTTAGAATTGTCTTTTTCGGCTTCTTTATTGTATAGTTTGTATAGTGATGTTCTTCAGTGTAATGTTGTTATACAGATCAGGGTTTTGATCTAAGTCTAGTCTCCTTATCTCTCTGTCCAGGTGTGAGTTAGAACTCGATAAGAAATTGGACTAAGATTGATTCCACTGTGACTATATTTTGTATATACATTCCTTCATATAATGCAATTAATTGATTTACCAAAAAAAATGTCAACTAAAACGTTACACTTTGAGGACCAACTTACTAGCTGAATATTTAATTAAGGTGTGTTGGTATTACGAGACTGGGGTAGCAGCTTGAGTGGTTAAGGTACTAATTTAGTCTTGTGGTGATTCATATTTGAGTTTAGAAAAGAGCGTTTTCTTTGAAACATTTAATGAATGGACTTCAGGATCTCTTATCCGACCTTTTTACTTTGTCTTAACTCATAAGGTTGTAATGACGAAATTTAACTTTCCCTAAATTTAATTATGATTATTTTAATATTTCATAGTAGAAAAAAGTTCAAATAGTCACGTCACGTCGAATAAAGTAAGTTACTATTAATGGCCACTTATCGTAAAAAAGGGATGTTAGTATTGAGCAGATTTTTTTATTAAAAAAATAGATTTAAATTTATTTTAAAATGTTTATTTGAATGAAAAAAAATTGTTAATATTTTAGATATTGTCGCTCACTCGTAAAGAATTATATTACAATTTAAGAAAAAAATTCGTTTGATTTTGATCAGAAGAGGAATATATTTGATAAATATAATACAAAATATTGAATAGTAATAAAAAATAGAAATTGATGTCACAATTTATATAGAATGCTTTAAAACATAATTGCAGAAGATAGTTTTTACTTTTAGAAAGGTTAAAGAATAAAGACTAGAAAGTAGATTTATTGGTCAAAATAAATTTTTGTGTTCATAATTTTTTTTCTAATTCTTATGCAGTTTTGTAATTTTTTTCTTAAACATTTTCTAAATAAAAGCAAGTTATTAAATCGAAATAAATGATAACAACAAATTTATTAACGAAAGACTGAAACGAGGACAGAAAAGTAAATTGAATTAATTGAATCCCGAAAAAATTGTCTCAAGTCGTGACACGCTTGAGCAACAATAAGTAAAAGGATATAATAAATAAATAAAATAAAATAAAACTCCAAATTCTGCCGGGTTAACTCGAGCCAACCCTGTTGCCTGCTTTTCACTAAACAAAAGCAGACAACAACAACGGCACAAACATACGCCTCGGACACATTGGTCTTAGAGAGAGAAAGAGTTACAGTTAAAGCAACAACCAATACATCCTAAGAGGACCATTTCCCCTAATATAAGACTCCCTCAAAACTGTCTGAGAGAGGGATCTTTCCTTGTAACCACATCTTAGAACACACTCACAAACAACCCTTTGAGAGAGAGAGAGAGAGAGAGACGGTGGTTTTTGAGCTGAAAAAAGCTGTGTTGTAACGGCTGTAGGTGGTTTTCCGTTACGAGATTGGATCTAGCGATCGTTTTGGAGAGAGGGAGTTGTGGGAAGTGCTTATTGTGAGAAAAGTTTAAAGCTTTTGAAGAAAAATTGGGTTTTTTAATGTTGAAACGGTTTTTTGGGTAATAATTGCAGTGATTATTGTGGGGATTAAGTGTATATAAGGAAGTTAATTAGTGGGTTTGGATTGGTTTTTGTGCTATTGACTTGCTGAGTTTCAGAAATGATGGCAGCGAGCGAAGTAGGGAGTACTGAAGGTGTGAAAAGATTGTTTCTTTGTTTGTGTTTTCTGTATGGTTCTCGGGAAAGTTTGTTATTTTCTCGGAAAACGTTAAGAATTTTCTTTCCTTGTGGTTTCAGGTTGTGGTGGAGGGCATGATCTGTATACAGAGCTATGGAAGGCTTGTGCGGGTCCACTTGTGGAGATTCCTGGAAAAACCGAGAGAGTTTACTATTTCCCACAGGGTCATATGGAGCAAGTAAGAATGGTTTTTTTTTGTTTGTTTCTGGGAAAAGTTTTGGTTTTTTGGCTAATTTGTTGTAATTATGAATCTGAGATTTATTATTGCTTTTAGGGATTGCCTAATTTTGGTTGTGAATTTAAATTTTGGTATTCTTGGTTGAACTAGTTGGAGGCATCAACAAATCAGGTTCTGAATCAGAGAGAACCTTTGTTTGGTCTACCATCTAAGATCCTTTGCCGAGTTCTTCATATTCAGCTGCTGGTACTTTCATCGCTGATCTTGGTTTCCTCTTTGTGATTCTGTTCTTCTCTCGCCCCGCCCCGCCCCCCCCCAACATTTCAATTCATTTGTTGAAAGTCAAGATAAAACATCCATTTCCATGGGGTTTTGTTATATTAAATATACTTAGGTGAGCTAAACGATTTAGGTATGTTAAGGGCGGTCGAGTTTAGTCTTTGTATCATTGTAAATGAAATCATATAGAGATCGCAACATGTCTAGAAGAATCCTTGGAAGCATCAACATCGGTCACTATTTAGTTCTTAGACAGGAAAGATTAAGAGAATCTTGAGATAGACAAAATGATTGTCTGAAGAATTTATGATTTATTGAAGTGCTATTTAGTTGATTAACTTGATAAAATCACTGGCTGAAATATCGTAAGTCAGAAATAAGGTACCTTTTTTGTAAGTGGGGAAACATTCATTAGTTTGTTTTGGTGTTGATACAGAAATTGGTAGCAATAAATGAAAACCGATGACAGCTTTATCTAGAGTACAAGTATAATGAGGACCACCACTTGTTTTCTGTTAGGCATTTGATGGTGTGAGGCCACAGGGTCACATCCTCGTAGAACTGAATCCTGCCTGCATACAAAAGCCACTCCAATTTATTACAACATGTAGTTATGATGAGGATTAGTTTTGGAAATCTTACGGCAAACTCAGTTTCACCAGATAATCTCGGTGGTAGCAGTAAAAGTTACAGAACCATTATAGACTTGTTCCACATGATAGCTAACTCAACTTTTTGTTCTTAGCTTTGACACTAAAGAGATGTCGCATCTTATTGCACGCACAACACCCATAGAATAAATTATTTTTTGATGTGTAAAAAATAAACAATAAAAGCATAAATGTATTGTACTAAAAACTTCTAAAAGAGCTAATAAAAGTATGAAGACAAAATAAAGTGATACAAGAAATAAGCTAGATGACCAGAAATGTTTAGTTTATCTGTTGATTAGGAGCTGTGCTGAAGATATGAACTGCATGAACTGATGTTATTTCTGCAATATTTTGTTGTAATCTGTTATAATTCTAATTTGATGTTCTCTCCACTACCACTATCTTTGTGGTCTTATAGAGATGTAATCTAGTTTAGTTAGAAGGAACTAATTTCAACCTTTTATGTTGTGTAGGCAGAGCAGGAGACAGATGAGGTCTATGCACAAATTACTTTGATTCCTGAAGCAGATGTAAGAACTATTTGAACGTTTTGATGCACTATTGAGAATCTGTCCACTTGTCTTCATTTTATCGTTATGGTTCTAATTGGTGAGGTTAAAATGCTGCAGCAAAGCGAACCAACAAGTCTGGATCCATGCCCACCTGAGGCACCTAAACCTACGGTTCACTCATTTTCCAAGGTGCTAACACCTTCTGATACAAGCACCCATGGTGGTTTTTCTGTTCTCCGAAAACATGCCACTGAATGCCTGCCTCCCTTGGTAATACTTTGTCTGGTCA
>CAODLS012229710.1:0-10007 GCA_948243855.1 Flueggea neowawraea | reverse complement strand
TTCAAATGTGAGGGGGTTGAATGATCCCCATAAACAATCATCTCTTCGATGACTGATTGTTGCTAGGAAATTATGGGCTCTTAGTGTTGTGGAGATATTCTATTCTTTGTTTCCAGTTTTGTATTATTATGTGTCTCATTTTTTACTTAAAATTGTCTTTATTTTAGACACTTAACTGAGAAGATTTATGTTTTAAGTTATAATATTAAACATTCTGTTTGATAAAGTGGACAGAGAGTAAACCCAACTACTTCCAACTCACTATGGCAAAGCTCTCAATAGCAGAGAAATGAGGCACAATACCGTCTACACTACCAATAATGGCGTTGCTCCATCGAGCCCCCTCATGCATAACCTTAGCTCGATTGAAGTGGGCGACCCTAACACTGTTGCTCAAAGCAGGAGGAACTTACCGCAACGAGCCCTCCGGCGTCGTTCACGATTATTCGTAAACAGATCTCGCCATTGTGGCTAACTGGAACCACCTATCGCAACTGGCGAAGCCCTGGTCGGATCCTCAGAAACCGTCACGGGAACCGCAACCGTCTTCCCCTCATTCTCATTACACAAAGGCCCAACATAAAAAATCCAACCTCCAATGGTACCACAACATCCTCCCTCATAGTCTTCCTAGCATTGTGCTTAACCGGAGATAGAGTGGATTGAGAGACTAGGAGCGATCCCTCACAATCCGACACAAAGTTCGCCAGATTGATCTTAGTAGCAGAGGATTTCTTTGATTTTCGCCCCATAAGGACACAACGTACGGATTAAACCAGGGCTGAAGAGAAAATCAACAAACCCTAGAAGAAAAAGAAATCAGATCTCCGTCCGATAAAGCAGTAAAAACGCATCCAAACCACCAATAGACTCTTTGTCGGACCAGATCAGCAATCCCTGCAAGGAGAGGACCAATCCGATCACGAGCAAACTAGGGAATTGGAAGCGGTGAGGAACAACGGTGCATGTTAGCAGGAGATGCTAAACACGCCCCGAGAGTATTCCAGACGTTTGCGTTTTTTATGAAGCTCTTGCGTATAATTTTAAAATACCTGAAATTCTCCCTACTCATGCTCAACAATTTGATAAGAATCGAGAGTGAAGATTCTAATAACAAAAAGAAAAACAACACCAATTTAAAATTTTGTAATTAACGAATGGAATTCCTGCAGATCGTGTCATATTAATGAAAATGAATGCAATTCCAGTACTACAAGATTACAAACTTGTTGCTAATACATTACTATTTTTTGGAGAAACTCTACAACCCAGTTTGAATTTCAATTCCAAATTTAGTTTTAAAAAAGAAGTGGCATGATATGGTTGACTAAATTCTGCAGTAAAAATTCAACAGCTATAATATATAAAATGGAAACAATAACAAAAAAAATAAAGGAAAGAGGGGTGTGATTTTCCTTGATGGGGTTGTGGAAGTATGGAGTGAAAGGCCTGAAAAGCGATGGTCTTGATGAGTTGCAGAAAAAGGGTTTGACATGGCGAGCCATATCTGTGTTTAGATCAATTTCGCTGACAGAAATTTGTAAAACAGATCAGAGAAAGGAAGTTCCAAGTAAAGGATAGAAGATGCTGTCGACGGGACCTCACTAACCTACGAAAGAAAGCACACTTCTCTTTGAGCCAAAAGCAGAAGACACACGTGGTGCGCGATTCATTTGCCACGTGTAACATAATGCAGCCTCTTAACTTGGAATCTAGCGCAATTAGAGGTGTAAATCGGAGTTGAAAAGTCGGTTTGAGTTTGGCTCTTAATAAACGAGTGTGTTTGTAAATAAAATATTAAACTCGTTTTTGTAAATGAATTAAGTTTAAATAGTTTAAAATTTGATTTGAAAAATTTACGAACATATTCGTTTATGTATTTATGAACATACTTGATTATATATATATTTATGTGTGTATATTTACATGTGTTAAACTAATTTATTAAAAATATACTTATATTTGAAATAATATTTAATATTTATGTCACATCGATAAAAATGCAAGTTTGCATTAATAAGTCGTGTCTATATAAAATATAAGTATGTTCGCAGATAATCTAATATTCGGTTGATCTTGTAAAATAAGTTAAAATTTCTAAAAGTTCTTGGTTCGATTATATGTTTAATATGATTTTATTGCACTAACCTAAACTTGATTGTATTTTTTTTAGAGTTTTTGTTAAGTTTGAACGAGTAAAACTCATTTATAGTTTCATTTGAGCATTTGTTGAGCCAAACTCGAAAAGCTCGTGAACAAACTCGTAAACTCGCTAGCCTTATAACGAGCCAAACTTAAATAAGATTTTGAACTGAGACAGAGTTCGAGCTCGAAACATTTTAGATGAGTCGAACTTGAATATTCTAAAGTTTGGCTCAGCTCGGCTCGGCTCTGCTCGATTACACCCCTTAAGCGCAATACTCGTACTACCCACGATAGATTATAATATTTTTATTTAAATTAATAAATAATATATTTTTTTGTTTAAAAATATTTAAAATTAGTACTTTAATAATAAAAATCAAAATATTAGCAAATTAGTGGAGAAACTATAACTTATTAAATATTTAAAATTATTATGAAATTTTATAATTTTATTCATAATTTTTTCATTAATTAAATATGTTATTTCTTATTTTTAGAGAAGTATATAGATTCATCAAAATAAAAAATTTGAATTCATTATAATATTAATCAAGCGAATGCGTATATATACATTGAATTAAACTAATAAAACTAATATCATCTTAATTTAATTGAAATTATCAAGTCACAATTAATATTTATATCTAATTCTCTCTTTTCAAAAAGACCAATAAATTAACATTTCGTCAGTCTACTCTAAATTATCTACTAATTACAAATGTATATATCAAAACAATAAACCAAATTTTTAATCATACCGCTAAATTATATAAAATAATATATATTGATTTAAATTTATATGTTGATACACATATTGATTTGTTTTTTTATCCAATTATTGATTTTAGAAAATTTTTATATTATATTACAAAAAAAAAGAAAAAATATATTTAGAAGAGTCGTTATATATCAATGTCATTTGCTAAACTTCCAAACTTTATATAGCCATTTTTTATAAAGGCATTAAGAAATAGTTTTTTTTTTAAATTAGAATGACACTTATCAAACAACTAAGAACATGTTTGTCGTAAATTTAAAAAAAATGTTCAGCTATTATATATATATATCGATTATGACTGTTTAGTTAATTTTTGTTTTAGTTTTCTTATAACCTCTGAATTTTCCTCATTTACATGTAAATACGTAATTGTTTGTTGATTATACTTCTTCCAGATGTATTTATTATCCTATTGTTAGTCATTAAACTAGCCAAAAAACACAACGATGGAAAAACAAGTTATATCAAGAAATTGTGATGAGACTGTTGTTGCTGTGTTCACTTCGTCCATGGCGTGTTATATGGATCCAAAACTTGCTGAGATTTATTGCATTAGGGAGATTCTTAGCTGGTTAAAAGAAATGAAGGTGGATGGGGTGGAAATTCAGGCGGATTCATTGTTGTCGGTCCGAGCAATTTCAGAGGATGGTGGCGGCTATTCTTATTTCCATTTGATTGCTGCTGACTGCAAACATTTATTATTTACGGTGTGTTTACTATAAATGAATTTCACAAAATTTTTTAGAATTTATTTGTAAATTCTTATTTTTGTCAATTCCTTTGTTTGGTTTGGTTTGGTTCTTTAAATATTCAAATCATTCATTTGCAAATGAAGAAATTGGTTGTAGTTAAGTTTTGTTCATTTGCAAATCCTATCAAAAGAGGTGGAATTTGCAAATGAATTCCACACTTCTATCAATTTGACAAAATTATCCTTACACTACAATCTCAATCTTTTACCTAAATATCAACTATAAGGATATTTTTGTAAACAAAAGACAAATAATTACAAATCACTTCTCATTCTAAACACAAAATTCATTTATAAATAAAGAATTCAACAAAAAAATTAAACATGTTAATTTATTTTCCAAATACAATTTCTCATAGATTTCTCATTTCATTTTATTTCATTTATAAATAAAATAAAATGAATATTCATTTGATATCAAACACTTTGTTAATGATTTTTCGGTGGCCCTCTTATCCGTAGTTTTAGATCAGATTGTATTTCCTTTGAATTAATGATATGTGGGTTTCCAATTAAAAAAAAGATTGGCTTAAACAATTCATCAAATTAATGTTTGAATATGATCATCATTTTTTAGCTAATTGTTAATTTTTATGTTAAATCCCACAAAATTTTAGGTTTTTTTAACTCTAGAAAGATTACCTCTCTCTTTATCTTACACTTTTATTCGCAAAAGGAAATCATTCCCATTTGTGACCCTAACGAGTTTTTAAAATACCACCAAACGAAACCCTTTTGACATATTTGTTTTTCCGCTGTCATTTTTTCAAGTCATTGTAATTTGAATAAAATATTTTTGATATATTGTATTTCTCATATTATTTAAGAACTAAATAAAAGGTGGTTTATAAGAAAATTTTTATTTGAAATTATCAAAGTGCTTTTGGATCGGACAATCATCAATGAACTTGACCAGTGTTAAGTAGCATGTCACAATAATCATAATCATAACACTTATAAATATCAGTTAAAATATAAAAAAAAATTTAATATTTTTGTTCCTCTTCTCAATTCTAAATTACTATAATTATTAAATAATTATTTTTTTTATTTTTTTAAAATGAGTGTAAAAACTTCAATAACGTACAATACACGTACACAAAATATAGAAGACTAATATTTATAAAATATCAATATTTACAAAATTAACTCCTTATTTTTAAATTTCAGTAATTAATAGTATTAACAAAATTCTTCAAAATAAATTTAAGAAGTAGACTAGAAGTGGACTTAAGACAAAAAACAAAAAGAAGCATGTAATGTAACGAAAGTTGAAACTAAAAAGGGTCGAAAACTAGTTCCGTCGTCAAGTCTGAGACGTGGCGGCCAAACTAGTGGCCAACTGACCTCTAAACCTCAAATCCATCCTACTTAGGGTTTCTCTGCTCTCCCCTGTACTCTCCTTCTCCACCCGTCTCACCATGGGCTCAACCCAAAACGACCCCGTTCAAATCCTCGCCCAAATCAACTCATTGAAGTCCCAGAAGGCCGAAATAGAGAACCGAATTTCAACACTCGAAGCTCAGCTCCGCAACTTGAAACCCACTCAAAACAAAGCCGCCGCCGTCTGCTCCAATGGATCATGCGCGCCCAACGACGCCGTTTCTGTTTTATCTCCCGATATGATTTATCGTTACAGCCGCCACCTGTTACTCCCATCATTCGGAATTCAAGGTTTTCTCTTTCACAGAACTACTATAATTGCTTTAAAACGACACCGTGTTTGTCTTAATTCTTTTTTGAATTATGTATAGGTCAGACGAATCTGTTGAAGGCTTCCATCTTGGTGGTTGGAGCTGGAGGACTCGGCTCGCCGGCTCTATTGTATCTGGCGGCGAGTGGCGTTGGTGAGTGACGTCATGATTTTGATTAAATATTGATATGATCAAGTTTCGTGGTTGTAAATGATGAAAGTATTGTTCTTTTTGGCTTATGTAGGTCGATTAGGTATTGTTGATCATGATGTCGTTGAGCTTAATAATATGCACAGGCAGGTATGGGGCATTGTTTATTGGTCGTGATTGAATGCTTGTTGGGGTAGATTTTGACTTTTGTAGATTGGTTAAGTTGTTTCAACTTTCAATGTCCTTTTAGGTTATACACACTGAAGCTTTCATTGGTCAGCCCAAGGTTAAATCTGCTGCAGCTGCGTGTTGCTCGTATGTGTACTTTTGAGTAGTGTATAATTCTTAATTGAACCAGATATTTTGTGATATGGTGTTATCAGTTTAAATTTTGTCTGAAGCATGCTCGTATATTAGGATCAATTCTACGGTTCAGATTGTGGAGCACCAAGAGGCTTTAAGGACGTCCAATGCATTGGAAATTTTGAGCCAGTATGCTTAAAATGGTGGATCTAAATTGAACTTTTATTTTCCTGTCGGAAATTTTATTGCTCGTCTTCTTCAATTTTTCTTTAACTGCTAATTTTGTTAGATATGATGTGATAGTGGATGCAACAAACAATGCTCCAAGCCGTTACATGATTAGTGATTGCTGTGTGGTATTAGGAAAGGTGTGAGGTTTTGTTAGCCTAGCTTTAGTTGTTTCTTGCCATGAACTATAGCAGCATTTATACAAATACGAAACTAGTATTTCTATTTATAAATTTATACAGTTTAATTGTGACATACCACATAATTAACTCTATTTTCTGCTTGAACAATTCATTTTCATCATTATTATTATTTTAGGAATTCTATTAGGATTAGGATTAGATTTTGAGAGAGAGCAGATATAAATACTCTTTTAAACTCATTATTCAATAGCCTTTTCATTTTGATTGCTTGCCATTTTTCTTCATGCAGCCTCTAGTTTCAGGTGCTGCATTGGGTCTTGAAGGGCAGGTATGCTTTGCTACATTGATTTCATTTTTGTAAGGGTTTTTATGCATTCAACATTCAAATTTTAATCCTCAACCTTACTGTTAAACTTCATGCATAACCATATCAAATTTTTTATCTAGCTCACGGTCTATAACTATGATGGAGGTCCATGTTACCGCTGTCTTTTTCCAACTCCACCACCTACAACAGCATGCCAAAGATGTGCAGATAGTGGTGTTCTAGGTGTAGGTATGTAATATTTCCTCTTCTTGAGTACTTAGCAAATTACTGACTATATTGCATATAGCTTAATGGTGCATCCTTGCATGATGATATTATGCAGCCTAGTTTCTTGTTGAAGGAGCAAAGAGCAAAAATTTTTTTCTTATAGATTGGATTTCCTTTTCTTTTTGTTTTTTGGTTGCAGTTCCTGGTATTATTGGCTGTCTCCAGGCACTGGAAGCCATTAAAATTGCAAGCGGTATTGGTGAACCACTATCAGGACGGATGCTTCTTTTTGATGCATTGACGTCACGGATTCGCGTTGTATCTTCCAATCTTATAACCCTTGGGAACTGACATTCATTCCATATAATTTCTTTTTTCTTTCGATACTTTGTGGTGCGAGTATTGGATAGTTTTTCAGTATCTGTTTTTTCATATTGCTTAGGTGAAAATAAGAGGAAGGTCATTGCAATGTGAAGTTTGTGGAGAAAAATCAGCATTCAAGCAACAACAATTTAAAGATTTTGATTATGAGAAGTTCACTCAGTCTCCCTTGGCAACGGTATTATTTTTCCCTACTTGTCTTCTTTTTCTGGGTGAAAAATGTCCCTGCGATTAGGAAACAGAATCTGATTCACTATCGTTTAAAAACGAAAATGAAGCACAAACATAACCCTTTTTATGAAAACATCTCTTGACATGAACATAACATACATTAGGTCAGGCTCCTTTGAAGTTGAACCTACTTTCGGCGGATTCCAGAATAAACAGTAAAGAATACAAAGACAGAGTAGTTCGAGGGGAGGCACACGTTTTGGTGGATGTCCGTCCTGCTCACCACTACAAGATTGTCTCTCTTCCAAATTCCTTAAATATCCCACTTGCCAATTGGAGGCCAGGTTGCCGGAGATCAAATCGGCTTTGAAGAAAGAAGAAGAGTGCAAGAATGTTGTTTCTGAATCAGGTGCAAGCTTGTATGTAATCTGCAGAAGAGGCAATGATTCACAGAGAGCTGTCCAAGCTTTAAAGAAGATGGGATATACTTCAGCCAGGGATATAATTGGAGGCTTGGAGGCATGGGCTCGTGAAGTAGATCCAAGCTTCCCTACCTATTAAAAGCTGTGTTCTATTATTAAAGAAAAAATCTTTTCTGTATTTCTTTCCTTAGTTATTCTTCCTAAAAAAGATTTGTTCCTTTTAGCACAAGTTTTCTGTATTTCTTATCAACATAATGTGTCGGGGTGGCATTCCAAATTCAAACCCGAAATGAAAAAGTAAACCCTAAATCAAATAAACACACTTGAAGCACGAGACTGGACATCTCAAATTTTGCTCATTTGCAAAGAAAAATGTGTATTGAAGTTATTTTTATCTTCGCCGTGATGATAAAATCAAAATAGCAACTTTTACAAATTTTGGGCTTAGCATTTTGTATACTTAGTATTTTGTTAAAAAATGTATTTTTTTTACTTTTTATTATACAATTATTATCAATCATTATAAAAACTACATAAAATACCGTCCCTTCCAAACAAGCCCTTCTTCAGTTTGTAACATTGGTAATTATGTCTCTGGAAGAAAATGGCCACTTACACAGCCTAAATTGTGGGTTCAAATGAGTGAACTAATGTATTGTCACTTGGTTTCGTTTTAGCATGAAGATAAATATGCATTAAACATTTTTAATCAATATGCATCTAAGAATAAACTCAAAAATTGCTCATTTATGATCCCGTAAAAAATCCAACTCGAACCATTTCTTGAAAATTTTGTTTTGGCCATGTTCACTCAGAGACGACCATGGCAAAGTTCAAAACAAGCACTTGTATATCAAAATTAGAAACCAAATATAATCTAAAATATCCTTCACCAACCAACGAGCAGAAGTTTCAAAAGAGCCATTCTGATGTAGAGTCCATTCTTTGCTTGTCCAAAATATGCCGCCCTCGGATCCTCATCGACATCCACAGTTATCTACATTATACGAAGAAGAAACATTAGGCGATATTCGTAACTGTAAAGAAGATGATCGTACTGTTCATGCCGCCATCATTCAACAACTGTATTAAGTACCTCATCAAGCCGCAGCACAGGATGCATGATCACAGCGTGCTTTTGCATCACATTTAACACACAGCGATCCACAATATACTTGCCCCGAGCTTCTTCATAAAGATCAAATCTCTCTCCAAACCATTCTCGCTGAATGCGAGTTTGGTACACCACATCGCACTTTGAAGCCACCTCCATCAAATCTGAGCTTTCTTCCCACTCAACTCCCATTGATGTCAGATACTCCTTTATATCATCCTAATGAAGGAGAACAAGCAAATTGAGGAACTAAAATTCCAAGTTTCCTATAAGTTTTTTGTTACATTTCAAATTAAGAATCGAAATAAAGTTTCTTTTTCAACAAAATTGATATTCAAACAATTAGCAAGTAACTCAACAGTCATTTCAAAAGGAAAAAGAATCATATTACCTTCATTTTTACCACATCAGGAGCAACAAAGTAGATCTTAACATCTTTGTATTTGGCAAGTAAATATGCCAGTGAACGGACTGTCCTTCATTTGCAAGATCTCCCACGAGAGCAACTTTGATTCCATCTAATTTCCCTCTCTCTCTGTCAATCGTATATACATCTAGAAGAGCCTGTATTATTTACAAAAGCAAACTCCAAAATTTATGAGCTCTTCTTAAAGTAACAAGTAACTATAAATAAGTAATCAGTGTCAATAGCATCGGTAAAAGAATATCAAAGAAAGATTTCGTCACACCTGGGTTGGATGCTGCCCTGGACAATCTCCAGCGTTGATAATAGGAATATTAGCTGTTACAGCAGCTCTTCTAGCAGCACCACTTTCAAAGTGACGCATTACAATTATGTCTGAATACCCTTCAACTGTTCTAATGGTATCTGCAAATCAAGCTCCTATGAGCGAATAATAACCACATAGCTGAAAAACAACCAAAAAATAAATAAAATCGAAACAATCACCTTCGAGTGTCTCCCCCTTAGCAGCTGATGAAAACTCCCTAGCATTTTCCGTCGTCAAAACTTCACTACCCAGCCGTTTCATAGCTGACTCAAAAGAGAGCCTTGCACGAGTTGAGGGCTCATAGAAAAGTGTAGCCATAAGATAACCCTTAAGGATTTGACTGCCAGGCGAATTCTTCTCAATCTTCTCCATCTCACGTGCAACTTCAAATATAGCATCAAGATTTTCTCTATCAAACTGCTGAGCCTCAATCACATCCTCGAGTTCAAACTTATTTCCTA
>CAODLS012229499.1:0-15494 GCA_948243855.1 Flueggea neowawraea | reverse complement strand
AACGGGCCGGCCTTCTTCGATGTGGGAAGAGCTGCCGTCTCCGGTGGATGAACTATTTAAGACCTTGTGTGAAGAGAGGGCGTATTGCTCCTGATGAGGAAGATCTTATTCTTAGATTGCATAGGTTGCTTGGTAACAGGTGTGGTACTATCCTTATATGGATCTATCTTTAATCGATGCTAATTAATTCTTTTTTTTTTTAATGTAAACAAGGTTTCAAGATCAGTGGTGCACAAGTTAGGAATATCTAATTCCTTTTTCTTTTATTGTTTTAGGGTTCTTCACAATTTTTGCCCTTTTTAAACAAAAAATTGAGATATATCTGTCAAGCTGTGGATATAAATTATTTTAATTGGATAATACAACAACTTCAATTCGTAGTCAATTCACCCGGTTCTCTTACTTTGCAATTTTGGGTTTTCACCTACCTACCTACCTTTCTCCCAAAATGTTGGTATGTGTATATAAACTATGTATGTTTGTATGAGTATAAATGCCGGGTTTGTGTGAATTATATGAACTTCGTCTTATAAAACTTAAAGAAGAGACGAACAATAATTTACATGTAGAGATTTTTTGGTGGCATTAGATCTGTGAACATGGGTAATTTTGAATATTAATTAAACTTCATTTTGTTTTGTTTATGACGCAGTTTAGATAATCTCATTAGCAATTATATGATTTCATTTTTCAGGTGGTCTTTGATAGCCGGAAGGATACCAGGTCGTACCGACAATGAGATCAAGAACTATTGGAATACACATCTCAGTAAGAAACTCATTAGTCAAGGAATAGATCCGAGAACTCACAAGCCATTGAACCCTAACTCTAAATCACAAATTGATGGTGTTCACGATCCAAACCGAATTACTTCTTATAACCCAATCACTTCTTTTCATCAGTTGGAAGAAACCAGCCGGCCATACCGAGTTATTGCTACTAAAGTAAGCCAAAACTTCATGATGCTACCCATGGATCATGACCAATATCGTCAAAGCCAACAAGTTGTTAATCATCAAGATCAATGTGGTTCCAAAAATTTGCCCATTAATGCTTGTGATGGTTTTCTCATGGCTTCTTCTCAAGATGGTTATGAACAAAACAATGTGGAAGACTACAATGTTGTTGGAAGTGGTCTAAATGAGGGCACCTTCTCTTCATTTATTGATTCTTTGATCAATGACAACGTGTTTGGCACTCAGCAAGTACTTCTACAGCCTAATATGGCCTCTGTGCCGTCTTTGATCAATAACAATCCAGCTGGGGTTTCTTCTTCTCAGACATTCAACCCTATGTGGGAAGCTGAAGTGTTCTCGCCCATGGCTGCATTAGGTGAAGAAGACGGTGCATGCTTCAAATAGTACTCATCCAGCTTGATCCTGTATGCAGAAGCATATAAGAAGATCATGTAGGCTTGATTAATCCACCATTTTAGGCAAGTAAAATTACTAATATGTTATGCAGCTTTATAGGTTTGTTAATTACATGCAAATATGTTTGTGCCGTGTATGTTATTGTGATGACAAACTTGATAGCTAGTGGCTTATACATGAACTTTGTTAAAGTGTTTTATGAATTGTATTCCCAATTAATTATATATATTTGTGTGTATATTTGAAAAAAAATTGAACTCTTTTCCTTCATTGAAAAAAAATTCAAGCAAATTAACTTATTAACTAACTAACATTTCAATCTAACACAATATTGTTAGTGCATACTAATTTACCTTGATATGTAGTTTTTTTTTGTTCAAATGCCTTAATTAGAACATCAAAAGTGGCATTCTGTGTGTTATAATATGCATTATTTATACGTATTTATCATATTACAATTTATATCTCTAACACTGTGATCTACTTTGTTGTAAATAATTGCTGAAAATTAAGACAAAGATTATGTAATTTATGTCATAATTACACATAATTATCATGGGTATCGCTAGTGGATCACATCATTGAGAGGGATAGTTCACATAAAATAGGTTTATAATTCGTACAATAATTTGTTGAATGGTTTCAATTAAAATTGAAAATGCGTACAATTGAAAAAAAAAAGAGTTTTAACTTAATACTACTAATATTTTCACTCACTTGTACCATCTATATAGGATATAAACACAAAATTAGCTTGTTTAATCCTACAGCATTGCTACTATTTGAACTCAGTTGACGAATATCCTCAACACAAATGTAAGATAACATTATAATGTTCATCAAATATATAATTTTGTTTTTCTTCATCTGCCAAGCCAACACGAATTGCAATGTCACATATATGTTTATAAATTTATAAAATTGCTTCCACATTCTCTATTTTTCTTTATATATCGATTGATTTCTAAATGCATGCATGCATATATTGTATGTGTATACATGCATGATATCCCTAAATTTTGTAAAGTAGCTTACAATGGGTTTTACCATGTTATTATGTCTAGATACTAAGCGAAGACTTGATATTTTTCTAATTAAATGATCCTTATCGTTGTAAGTATCACCATGAAAACAACTATTAATACATATGCAATATTGTTAGATGATATTCATGACTATAAAAAAATTACTATTATTCATAATTATCTACTTATTTATATTCAATGATAATCTTTTGTTATTTGTGGACTCGATACTTTGAATATCATGTTGAGATTATTGTATGCTAAAAATCCTCATAATACGATGAAGAAGAAAGCCTAGTGTTTTCATTTTGTTTTATTGGTATTTTACAATTTTAAAGTGTGTTACCAACATTTCCAAAAAAAAAAGTGTGTTACCAACAAATAATTTTTTGATAAGGGGTGCAAACTATGATTGTATATAAGCAGCGGATCATATAGAGGTAAGTTCTATGTTTTTCTTTTTCCTTTTTGTGGAAAAAAAAAGGAAAGATAAATGCTTTATATATACTTGCATTTTAGCTTTGCACATATTTGGAGATTCATTTAGGACGTCTATATATGTATTTACTATAGTCGGATCCAGAACAAAACTATTGGAGCGTGGAGGGTGAAAAAATTTCCTTATATATATATAAAAAATAATTGTGCATATATATATATGTGTGTGTGTGTGTGTTAAAAAATTCAAACAAAGTATGTATTGAAAAACGATGATTATTACACATATGATAGTGTGACATTATTGGATTAACATGTTGATGGGAAGCTCGATCTTTACAAGCTATGCTGAATATTGGTGACTAATTAGTTTCATGAGTATTGATCAAATGTAAATTAATAGGGGTAAATAATAATATTTTTACTAGTAAAAGGTGGAACACTGTTATTCAGCTAAAACTATTTTCATGAAATTAATAACGTTTCCCATTTAAAAACATTTCAATTGGTTTCCAATTATAAATTGTTAAATTAGTTAACACAGGAATTTGTTTTCAATAATAGAAGAAACAATTTTTCCGGAACAAGGAGGGTCTATGGACCTCCCATGACCCTCCTTGAATCCATGTCTGATTATTCATCAAATGTTATAGATATAGTTAATTTATAATGTTTATCACGCACACATATATATTTCTTTTGTTAAATAGTTACATTATATATGTACTTACTATTCTTCATTAATGCTGCTTATAACCTTTCTCTACCCTTCGCAGCCGAGAGAAGATTGACCTCCAAACAAACTTACCTTCGTATATATTCTACTCTTTTTCGAAAATTCAGACGAAATAGATTATTTATATGTGTGTGCTTTTGGGGCCCTATGCATGAGTCTAGCTAATTATTTTGTCAAATTGTAGTAAGAAAAATTAAATACCAATTCTTCTTATGTTTTAAGTGTTATGCAAGAATAATCTTGAACTAAATAAAATGAATGATACGTTTCATGACTTGCTTCAGGTCAAAACCCTAACTCGAGAACGTACTCGTGACATGGAAAACAAACGAAGTATGCATTGCATGTGATACTTGCATGCATGGCCAATCTTTGTGTAACCTAGGCCGAACATTTTCGTTTTGCTATGATTTTATGAAGGTTTATGCAAGGAAGAGTCTCAGATAAATGAATTTCAATATGACTTCCAAGTAACAATTTAGGGTTAATGATATTTTTATTCTACATATGGTTTTTCTTTTTTTTTTTCTTTTTAAATGTCTAATCTATTAGGCAGCTAGTATACGGAAAACATAATAACTACCTAATTTTTTTAAAGAATGTTGCAAAAGTTAATGTTGGTAGATCTATAATTAGCATGTAGAAGCTGTGTTGACATTTGGCAATGTGAAAGTTTGAAGTTATTAATGTCGATGTATGTATCTTGGTTTAAACAAAAAAGGTTACTCATGTACGAATGTCCCGCCGTATCTCTGTTTTGTTCGAGAATCATTAATTGATAATTCATTGCGTCTTAAGAAGAATTAAACTTTCAGCTCATTAATGTTAAAAAGATGTTTTCGTACCATTAAATTATAAGTTTGTTATAAAATATAGTTTAATTAGGAAAAACTAATAAAACATTGATTGGTTCGGTTTGGTTCAACATTGAATCAACACTTAAATAATTGAACCCAATAAATAAACTAAATCCACCAAATTATAATTTTTATATAAACCAAATCAAATGAACTAATAAAATAAATCATCGATTTATATGGTGTCAGATGGCCTATTTGGGTTCAAGGAGAAAACAAAAAACTGCACTTACTCAACTACTAATCTAGTCATCCTCCCTCAATGATCATTCAAACTCAAAAATCAAGTCAAACTACACATTTTCGCTGACCCAAACCATCCATATTCATGGACGGACTCATTGACGTAGCGGAAGCTTAGAAACTAAGGAATAAATAATTGAAAATCTGTTGATTCAAGAGAATACCAAAAATCCAATCTTTTATTTCTTGTTGGATTCGAAAATATCAAGAAACAGGCATCAAACTCGTTGATTAAAAAAATACTGAGATTGGGAAGAATAGAATTCTATTGAAATTCATCAAAAACTTCCGTCATCTACCATATAAGATGAATAAATATTGTTTAGAAACAATCCTAAAAGAAAAGGCAAAATGGACAACTAAAGTATCAAAAATGAACATAAAACTTTAAAGGCAAAAATGGAGCTTCAAATAGTTGAATTTGAGCCTAAAACTGGGTTGTAATAGGTCAATCCTGTCGTAAATATAGATCTCTGAATAAACTTCAATTTGATATATTATAGACCTCGTAACTTCACTAGTATCAAAAGACATGGCTCTTTGAAGTACTGCAACACACTTTATCCTTATTTTCAGAATCCAAGCCCTTCATGAACTGTAAGGCTGTTTGGTCCGCATCACTCATTCATCCTTGTAGTATTATATAATTGTCACATCGATTAGGAGGAGTCGAGATAAAGAGTCGTTTATAAATATCACTATCTCTTAATCCACTGAGGTGGTTTTTCAAAGATAAAATCACAAAAATCTCCAAAGCAGATAAACACAAAGCGGACAATATCTCAATAAGGTAGGACTAGCTATCGTTCAAAAATCATGGTACACAACAATTCTCAACTCACCTTCAATTTATTGAAACCCAAGGAGACATCACTAGCAACCAATACACACGCCCACAGAAATATTAGAGCCACACCCACCGAAGAACTCACTCTAACTGATAGCTATCTTATAGTTCCTTGCACTCTCACAGTCACAGAAGCATTATCCCGCACATAGGAAATAGCAACAACCATCGTACCCACACAAAAATAAACACAACAAGAGAGAACAAAAATAGCATGTCGGAATGAAGAGATGAGGAACAACGAGCAACAAGACGAACATTGCGAGGAGGAGCATGATATCAAGTTGATGGTTGGTGGTGGCTTGGCTTTTCTTGAGTAGTTGCAGTTAGGAATAGTTTATTTTTTGTTCTAGGATTTTTATGTTTTAAGAATTTGATTTTAGAAATTGCATTCAGTGTTAATATAGTTAGGATATGTGGTTAGGGATTTGTCAAGTGGAGGAAGATCAAGACAGAGGAGGAGCAGTGCAATGGAGTTGGTTTATAAATTTCCGCAAATTAATCCCTATCTCGACCGTCCACCTATTAACATACCCCTCAGGTCTGGCTTCCGCCTTATCTCTTATTTTCTTCTCTCTTAACCAGCTTCTCATCCCGACAAACTATACAACCTCCATTTTCAAACCGAACCATAAAAAATGAAACTTCTTTCTTCACAAATCATTACTGATCATCCAATCGACTAGCTAGCTAGGGGTTGTGGCTTCAGTGGCCTTGTGCCACTGGTGGCATTATTCTATGTATTGGTTGGTATAAGAGCATAAGAGTTTGTGTATCTAGGTGAATAAGGTAAGGCTGAAGACCGGACCTAGAGGAGATTTGATATGGAGAATATGAAAGAACAATTCCACCTTAAGCAAATTTGATTCGGCTAAATTTGGTTTTTCGCAAAATCATCGGCCAAGTTTGTTTAATTTTATTATTTTTTATTATTTCAGTTCGGTTTGGTTTAAAACTTAGAACGAATACTTTGTTTCGTATATGAACTCCTTTTTCAAGTAAAAAGGTTGTACTTCATTTGACAAAAGAAATCATATAATTTTAAAGTGAAATTTTAAAGTTTAGCATTCCTATTTGTAATAAAAATCACAAGTATTTTAAAATTAAGAGCCCTAATATTAAAGACGACAACTCAAATACCACTAAATTATAAGTCCATTACAATTTTTAAGTCCCAAATTTATATATTCCTCTAAAATCCTTGGATGACTTTTTGATGATTTTTCGTATACATAGATATAAAATAATTCATATACCTCCATAGTATCCACAGTTGATTACAGATTAACTAGCATTGGGAGGTGTGTTCTTTATTGAGAATATATATGCTATATACAAACAAAGCACAGAGCAATTGGCATTTCATATATACTAACTAGCTGAAGGATAATCTACTTATAAATTTCATTTTTTTGTGGGAAGTATTTCAGTATGGTTGAACCGACTGTGTACTCTTTTTGTTCCTTGAAACCGGTTCTTCCTTAACTAGCCTTCCTCGAAATTTAAAATTCAGCATAGTCGTAGCGGATTAAAGCTTTTGAAAGTTTGGTGCAAAAGTACTGATGAATGCTTAGACAATATAGAGTTAGTTTAGTTCAGTTTTGTTTGTTTCATTTGGAACTGAAAATTTGTACAGAGGAATATATAGTTTGCAGATTTTATGGATAGACGCATAGGAGACCTTGGGGGTCCACTGTACGTTCCATCAAAATGAGAAAAAATCACCAACTTTTCCATGAAAAAAAACTCAAACTGACTTTTGAACTGATGAAACTTTTGACTGAAGTTGAAGAAAGTAGAAGTCACAAAAGCACCTAGCCATCTAGAACAAAAATTACATAGTACTTCCATATTAAATATGGTTGTTACATTAAATTACATAGTATTCGGATATTTTTTGAAGTCTGACCGACCCAAATTTGAATTGGGCATACAGAATTAATTGTACGGCAAAACTTACCGAATTTTTTAAGCTACTTTAATTTAATTTAATTTGTTTTGATGATCAATAAGGCATAAATGATATTCCTAAAAACTACATTAAAGGAGGGTTTGTATCAAGTTATGAAATGATCATTACATATTTTTTTTGATCTTATGTGAGATTCATGAATATTCATTACATACCTCTCACCCTCTCAGGGTCTGAGATATATGCAAGAAACTTTGGAGCGTAAAGTCCCAGAAAATTCTGAGCCGAATTATGTAAGAAATCTAGAGACCATGGAAGAATAGGAAAACACTTTAAAGTACCCTAAAATGATAGGGACAATTACAGAATTATTCTGAAAAGAAATTTAAATTTTTAAAATGCAGAAATATTCAAAATGTATAAAAAAAGAAACTCATTTAATGTATTTGGCCAGTTGACCACCTTTTGACTGCGTGCTGACCACGTGTCAGAAGTTTGACTGCATGCTGATCATGCCTCAGAAGTTTGACCGCGTACTAAATACGTGATAAAATGAATACAAAACGAGAACAAATTGTTTTCAGTATTCCAGATTTGAAAATGAATACAAAATGAGAACAAATCGTTCTCAATATTTTAAATACGAAAATGAATACAAAATGAGAACAAATTGTTCTCAGTGTTGCAGATACGAAAATGAGAACAAAACGAGTACAAAACGATAACAAATCGAGTATAAACGAGTACAAGGCAAGAACAAAATAAGTACAAATGAGTACTAAGCTAGAACAAACCATTTATTTATTGGAAAATGAAGTAAAAAAATGGTTTGGTCACAAATTGAACACTTTTAAGATGAACCTGTATCATTTCAATCAACTGAAACAAATATAAAAACTCTAAATCAAACCTATTTTTCTCAAATAAAAATGACCTTGGTGGAAGCTTGGGTTATCAGTACATCCATCTCTAATCACAAATTTGCATAATATACAGTCTCCCTGTAATTGAATAATATGGACACAAAATAATAACAGAAAAAAGAATACTCTGTCACAATGAAGTGAAATAATCTCCAAAACAACTTAAAAAAATTGAAAAACTAATATAACTTTGCAAAAGATTATGAAGAGAAATTGAATCATATAAAGACCTTGCTGCCACCATATGAGAAAGAAGAAAAACGAAGAAGCAGACGAGGTAGAAAAGAGAAGAAAAGAAGAGAAGAGGCGGATGAGGTGGTATATTGCAAAGGAAGAAGAACGAGAGAAAGAGATCTGATGGCAGAGGTGAGGGAAAATAAAGAGAGTAATCAAGAGAGATGACAAAGAGTGAGAAAAAAGGACAATGAAAGTTAGACCAAGGAGGGAAACCGAGAAGGAGGAGTAGGAGAAGCAGGACTGAGGATGATAGGAGGAGGAGAAGAACAATTGAGGAGAGAGAAGATAAAGTCACGGTAGAGGAAGAGACGAGTTATAGAGAAGAAAGCCAAGAAAGAGAGGAGAGAGAGAAATAATTAGAATTAAATTTATAAAGGAGCGTGTCTTTTACATATTTTTAGTATTTGAGAAATTTTAATTTTAATTGTTGTATGATAGATATTAAGAAAATATGTATTTACATTACTGAAATTTAAAATGTTAAAGGAGACAAGGAGGATAATTTCCTCAAAATGATACATGCTATTTTAGAGAAAAACAACCAAACCCACATGCTAGATAATTTAATTAGGGGGACTTAAGTGAATGACAATGTGTGACACTACTTTCTGTCAATCTAACCAGACCAGCCTAAAAAAAAAGGACGGGTATATATATACTTTGATATTGTACCAAGGACGTTTGACTACCTCCTAAAATCTAGCTTTTAGTTAATCACGTGCAAATTACGTTCAACGTCTCCATTGCATACGCTATAATTTTTTGCATCATATCTACACTAAGAGCTATATATTAATCTAAATATCTATTCCCTAAATACTAATCTACTAATTTGTGGCTTAACTATTAAATAAAATATAAATTTATCAAAAAATTATATATCTAATTAATTCTGATAAAGAAAAGCCAGCAATTAATTGATCGATTATCTCTTTTCTTCAACGAAACTCCTGTTGCATTTGTTTAACTACCTTAGCCCTTGTTTAGTTCTATAGTTTAACTTATATGAAAGTTAATTCTAGAAAATTTGTACTAGTTGAAAAATTTATCACTGAGTAAGTCGTATTTTTTTTAATGTTTGGCTCACTTATTAATTCGAGGAAATTTTTTTTAATTGTCTATTTGGTTGAAATGTTTATTTTTCGGAAGTTGTTTGTAAAGTAAAATAATGCCCTTATCATTAAAATATCAAATTGAATGAATGAAAATTGACTTATTTTTATGAGAAAAAATTAATTAAAATTAGTAAAAAAATAATTTTTGATTGCTCAAATATTTATCAAAAAATCAAATAATTAAAAATATTCAAGTCTGAAAACAACCCATAAACTGACAAAAAATCTAATTAAGTTTTAATCAATCAAAATGTTCTTTGTGCATTGTACGGCAAAAACACATAAAGATGTATATCTGATTTTTGTTTTTATATGATTAAAGAGGATATTTTAGTCCTATTGTGTTATTTTTAGTCGAAAAATACAAGTTACACACTCTTCTCTTAGTAATTAAATTTCTGTGAAACTAAGAAAGTTGAGCAATCAGAAAGGATTTAAAATTCCATGAACTATTAACTTTTTCAAATCAAACATGTCCAAAATTGTAATTTTCTCGAAACTTTCACTTCCAGAATGTACTTATTTAGAACCAAATGAGAGCTTAATTAGTTACTACGAGCTATAAGTGGACATTAAAATAGTTTCCATACGTTCCACCGAAGTTTCCTCACAAAATACTTTTAGGTGAAGGAAATTTGCTCAATTCTTTAATGGGTACTCTATATTTTCTGTTGGCTTTCCCTTGGAATTAAATATTTGATTCTTAACATTAAGGAGGATTTCAATATATTATGAGAATAAAAAATAATTATTATATGTACTTTTCATATCAATAGATTTATAAGTTATTAGTATTGGAATCAATTTTAAAGATAAAAGGCAGTGAGTTTGATTTTCGGTTGAAGCAGATCAAATAACTTATTAAAAAAATAAAATATGTATTCTTCATATTTCATTAATCAAGAAGTTTAACCTTAAATGATATATATCCAAGTGTTATATATGATTATATTATACATAGGTGCAATTTAAAGGTCTAATAATATTGATCGAATGGAAGCCTTTGGAAGTTGTTAATACCAAACAAGAAAAAAATGGCATGGAAGACCAAAACTTCTCCGTCTAATCTTCGCACAAAAAGGACATAGAGAGAACTTTTTGGTTCAAAAGAAGAAATGGAGAGAGGGAGAGAGAGAGAGAGAGAGAGAGAGAGAGATGCCACTATCTATTGTTAGGAAGAGAAGAAGGAAGTTGTCGATCTTAAGTAGGTGGCATATGGCTCCATCTTAATTTTGACCCATGGGTGTGGTGAATTAATGCCATACTTTTCTATTTTTTTAATAAATATTAATGCTTTCCTCACTCGAATATAGTAAGTGGACATGCATAATATATTTTCCACTCATTTAATTTTGACCATTGTGACTTGTGAGAGGCAATAATTATTTTTGTTAGAAATGTGGACAACCTAAGTTAATATACAGCAAAAATCCACTCAAGACCAATATATTTAATTGAAAATAATACCATATTTACAATTTTTTTATGTATTGTCTTTATTTGTTAGTCTAAGTTTTGAAACATCCCAACTTTGTAGGAGAAAGTAAACAATATATAGTCAACTTAGGCACAAAGACATTTCAGTTGGGAATAATATGACTTGTTTGAAATTACTCCCATTGATCACATAAGCTAGTTAGATCGCCAAGAATATTGAGTAGATTTCTCACATTCTTCATATTTAATTTGTACGACGGTGTACTTAACATCTATTGTAATTTTGTTTACCGGTTGACAAGGTTGCAACAACGTGAATTGGTGTAATAAGAATTTATTTTTTTTATTTGTTTCAAATTAAAATGAGTCATGAAGTTAATAAACTAAAGAATTTATTAATGTCTTATACAGTTGAATTGGAGGAATGGGAAGGGAAAGAAAAAACAAAAAAAACTAGCTAGGTAGATGGAACCGATAACCCTAGTTATATATGCATGCGTTTGATCATATTTATGCCTAAAATATTACCATCATTAATCTCATTAGCTGCAAATTAATTAGATAACACGTGAAAAATAAAATATTTGACAGCACAAACATCAATAAACTCAACATCCACATTCGCAAAAAAAGAAACAAAACATCCACATTCTCATCACCATCAAAAGTAGACACCATATGATCAAGAAATAATTAGACTAACTTAATTTCCAGATATATTCACATCTAGCAATTAAATATAACTTTTTTTAGCACATATGAATCTAACAGAAACTAAATTGACTAACCTGGAATTTTTTGGTCTCTATCGATATCGAAAGCCTTCGTACCGTAAAACGAGTGCGATCGAGCAAGAATTCTGTTCTGTGAACATAAAATTGAGTAATCTTGAAAGTTTTTGGGAGGAATTGATGATCATAGCTGCAGTTCCTGAGTTAGAGGGAAAACATGCACCAAGGGTTGGAGATAGTAGTACGGATTTGGTAGTCATGAGTGTGATTGTGTGTAAGTTAGTGAGATTTTTGGCATACGCGTTGCAAGCGTTCGATGACCAAACATTCTAACTAGGAAACATGTTTCACTAATGGACCTACCCTTCTTTCTCCACTTTATGTACTTGCACTCGATTTCTTTGTATTTTCCCAACTGCCCTTTTTTACATTATTTATAAGCATTTTTTTATGTATAATTACTACATTTATAAGTATATGAACTCCATGCATCCGTTGGTTTAATTGGTTAAAAAGTTGCATGGGCCATATCGCTACAGTAAAAATGATTCTTAAGGACCAACTTTTAACCCGTTGGCTTAAGTGAGTAGCTAAAATTTTCGCTCAAAAGTTATATACAACCACAAATACTAAAATATAATAAATTTATATTAAAATACAACAATTACAGTAATAATTTCTTCAATTATCTAATTTTATGTTTAACACCAAATTAAATATTTTAAGTATATTTTCTCTCCACACCTCTTTTTTTATTATTACTTAACAATTTACACTTATATTTAATTATTCTACTTATTCTTTCTACTAAAAATATATTTCAATATTTTTAATAACATATAAATATTAAACATAAATATTTTTGTAATATAATAATCAAAATAAAATAAATTTAAATAGAATTATAATTTTTATTTATTATAAGTTTTATTTAACTACATATTCAGTTATATTTTAACTATTATTTATGTGTTAATTTAGTTCGAATGATCTGGCGTTGTCACTAATTCTTATTGTTTTGGCTTTTCAAAAAAAATTATTTATAAATAAATTAAATTATTAATTAAATTTAATTTTAATTAATAAATACATTGATTGATTAAAACTACAAATATACTATAAATTAAAACTATCACAATATAAATTAACATTTCTATCAATACAATAAAAAAGAAAATTAAAAAGAAAAGAGAAAATTTAAAAAATAATATAATATTTTTGCAGTGAAGCACTGTCTCTACAATGCTTTGCTACAAAACACAGCAGGATTTGGCGTCTTCATTGGAGACGGAGACGCTTTACCGCAAAATGCGGTCAATTGGAGTTGCTCTAAGTCAGATTACAAAAGTGTCATTGTAATCTTTTTTTAAAAATATATTCTTATTAAATCTAACGTGAGTGAAGTGTATAAATATCGCATTGACTTGTTTTAGACTCTATTGAGACTATAATACAATTTTAGAGTCACCTGCTTATACATTTAGCTAGACAATTATAATCAGATCATCTTAAGCAGGTTTGCAATAGGAAATTCGAGGCCCGAATACCCTCACGCACACTTTATGCATCATTTTATTTTGGGAGAGTCTGGGGCAAGAGACTCGCGTTCTAACTGTAGAAAACGCAAAAACATCAATATAATCCACCCTAACTCTTTCTAATGTGATCTACTCTCTAATCTATCACCTGGTACCATCATTAATACTCTTCAAAAGCATATTGTATTCCATTTTTTTATCACAAAATAACAACGAAGTTTGTATTTTTAGGCTGTAGGAAACTCATTTCTCCACCCGCGATCTCATCAGCCCATAAACCTCCGATTTCACAAAGATGAATCATTCAACATCATCGAAATGAATCAAAAATCTTACATCTTGGATTCCTTAAGCAAGCCTCCTGCCCCTTCCTCACTCTCCCCCTCATGATGTTTCCTATCTAAAGAGAAAATAAAAAGGTTTATGTTTTGAGCCCCATGTGTAAATTTAGGACAAGAATGAAGGTTTAATTAGTGGGTAAAATTTCTTGCCTTTCAAGTGTTTCCTAAGAAATGCTAAGTTGGATGCTTGGCACTACCGGTGGAGGACTCTCCCCTTGATGATAATGATGGGGATGAATAGAAATGTTGTTAAGAGCCCCTCTAGTGCAAACAAGGTCTTTAGCCTTTAGGGACGTGTGAAGGGTTGGGAGATGGAATAGGAATGGTACTTATATGTTAGGGCAAGTGCGGAAACGAAGGGGGTGACATATGCCAAAGTATTAAGCATCTTTACATGAAGCCAAAGTAAGACGTAGCTACGGTTCGGGTTTGGGATAAATTCAGGTTGGAAAAAATAGTCCAGAGAATCGAGATAAAATTGTAGCGAGTCGAACCTCGTGTTCTTTTTTTTTGTTAAATCTATTTATGTGGACATCTTTGAAATTCAACATTTATGATTTTAAATGTTGTTTTTTGTAGTTTTTATGGAGGTAGGGAGAGAAGTTGACATTGTCTAACTTGCAAAAACATGTATTAAATTCACACTTGGTCGACTATGTAATCCGCGCAAGAGGTTGTGTGAGGAATTACTAAGAGTTGATTTTACCATTGAATCAAGCTTTAAAGGTTAACTTTAAAGTGTGTCACTAAAATATTCCTCTACTATAACACCATTTTTTTTATAAAACCGTTCTCACTAATATGGTCTTCAAATATGTTTGCGTTGATTCATATTATACTTCGATCATTCTGTACCTATACATTTCATAGTTTCAAATTGTGGCCATCGTTTTACTATATTCATTTCAAGTTGAGGATTTATGGGTGTAGCTACATCGACATTAAGAAAGGTCTCAAAAATTTAGCTCGTGATGTTAGAGATATTTGTCCTAAGAATCCACTACCTTAAATCTCTAGTACGTATTGATGAAGCCTTACATTGTATAAGAGGTAGCATGAAAGTTGCAATGAACTTTTAAACCTCATGTAATCATGTTAATCATCTTCCTCATTTTTAGGCACATTTAATGTGTTGGACACTTTTCATGACCGGGTAACACCGTCACTGCGAAAATTAATTTAAAAGAATCTGTGCAAGTGGAAGGTGAGAGGATAGATGTGACTCCTCGCTCAGACATTAGGAACACGCGAGTGAAAAGAATGTCAGACGGACTAAGAGTTAGTACCCGGGCAATCAATCCGAATCTAAGATTATATTTTTGGGGAAAATAGCAATACCAGGCCTACTCCAGAAGGGGGAAAGCTCGGGGACAACTATAATGGTAAGTAAGTGCTATCCGAAGAACCAACCCATCAAGAAAAGTTGGATACACCCATGACCCCGACAGTTACAAGCAAACGTGGAAACAGTGGTTATCCCATTGGCCTTAGGACGTGGGGCAAAAAATTTGGAGAATAATTGCAGGGACTTTCAGTGTAAATATGCAAAGAAAGCACTGAGAAGGACACATCAAAGACCAGAAACTCTTGCAATTCGTTTCTCCGCATGTTTACTTAATTTCCAATTATTTGCTTTCAGTTCATTGTATTTAATTTTCAATAGTTCATCTGTTTGCTGAGAAGTATGGTGAATTTCAGGAATTCTCTAACTGAACAAGTAAGCATTTATGACTTTGTTATT
>CAODLS012229479.1:0-17529 GCA_948243855.1 Flueggea neowawraea | reverse complement strand
ACCACTCAATGAAAGACACGTGTCGTGGATTTTAGGGCTACCGGCGCGCAGAGTTGAATTCAAGCTTGAAGTACAATAAGAAAGAGCTTTGCGGTAAGTATGGAATTAAAGGTAATAATTTGAAGAGGAAAGAATTGGTGCAAGAGTTGTTAAGCACGAATGTTGGGGAGAGGTGGCAGGCGTTGTTTTTGATGGTTGCCACTGATTGTCTATTAAGATCGAGCTACACATACCACGTCAATCATGAGGTTTTGAGAGTGATGTCGCAAAGGCCGTGAATCATGCTTCTAGTGCAGCAATGATGCTTGTCCGAGCAATAACCCGAAGTCTATTTAGACTTTGCTTCATTTTTCTCTCGAGTATACTGTGAGCTCTTGTTAAATGACAAAAATCTATACTCGAGAAATGATGTGTACATTACTTTCCGGTTTTGGGGTTGAAGTCGCCCTTCTTGGTTTTCCTCAGGAATAGCTATCCCCGAGGAAGACTTTGTGAGTTGTCATTTGTTTTACTTGCACAACCTTCACTTTTAATGCTTCTGAAAGCGGTGTTACCCTTTCTTGACACGTGTCCGAGATACTAAATGAGCCTAACAGTGGCGCCACTGTCAAGAATCCATGATTGAGTGGTGGGTGACTGAGAAGCTGCAAGGTATGTAGCGGGTGAGTGATTATAGCGTGGAGATGGGCACTGAGAGGTAATGTGTCCGAATCCATTACAGTTGTGAGTAAGAGGTGCGACCTCGACGTCGAAAAGAACCTCCTCGATTGGAATAGAAAGTTGTAGGCGTCTCAGTTGTCACATTCAGATTTTCCATCTTGAGTTGTAACTCTTCACTGAGTAATAAGCCAAAAAGATCATCAAAAGAGATCGGTGTTAAACGGGCTTCCAGATTACGAACAAAAGGTCGATACGCAGAGCCAAGACCGTTGAGAACTGCATCTACAAGGTCATCTTCAGATACTGGATGTTGGAGGGGTGCAAGTTGATCGAAGATTGTTTTGGCTCGAGTCATGTAGGTTGGAATATCATCATTCTGGCGAGAGAGATGATGTAATTGTTGCTTGAGTTGCCTAACTTGAATCTTAGATCCGGAAGCGTAAATCGTTGCCAAACACTGCCAAGCTTCGAGGGCTGTGGTTGCGCCGACTGCTTGAGGAACAAACTCTCAGAAAGAGAATTAACAATCCAGCTTAAAACTAATTGGTCTTTGTGAAACCACTCACTGCAGGCAGGATTGGGTTCATTATTGGCAAGCTTGGGTGATGGTGGAGATTGATTTACATCAATATGATGAATTAGGCCTAAGCCACTCAACAAAGGTGTGAACTGTGCTTTCCAGAGGAGGTAATTGGTTGACGTCAACTTGGTGGTGACTTGATTGGCAATATTCGGAATTGGTGTGGACAAAAAAGAGGGGGTGGAGGCCACGGTTGACGTGGTGGCCGGAGTTTTATCCACTAGTAAAGGTTTTGGTGGTTAGACCCTATTTGGTGGCTCTGATACCATAATACAAAGAAGGAATATGGAAGAAAAGGTTTCCGTTTATTAACCAAAATCATATTATTCGTCACACCACTGATGCATGATAAATATAGTAAACCAAAATAGTAGTTGAGTTTGAGTAGGAGTAAACTATGACAACAGAATAACAAACAGCTAATTGAGCAGCTAATTCATGATCTATTTGTATTTCCTTCCTACAAAATCTCTTCCCATTGTAAACCTAGAGTAAAATTGAGGATCTATTCGTACATGCTCTTAAAAATCTATACTATATCTGTTTGTGATAGTCGTCGGGATCGGAGTTTTCGGAGGAGCGGTGGTGGCGATTCATTTTAGTCGGTGGCGGAAGAGGAAGAATTATGGAAGAGCTGGTGGAGGAAACTGGAGATTTCATCGGGCTTCGATGCAGCCTCAACGGTTAAAAGCAGAAAAATTAAAAATCCGACGTATTGAAAACCACACATGACAGGCGTACGAAGCAAATATGTAATTCAAAAGATATATATATATAAAGTGAGTCGTATATTCTTCTAAATATCCTTCTCCCAATCATTCGAGAGGCAACTCTTATTTCCTATCCTCAGCTCCTAGTCCTTGATTGAAAACTAACTTGAGTCTAAAAGTGTGTACAAAGAGTAGTTCGTTCTTCCAGCCCACACGTTTCCTTACAGAGGATTGCCTTGCAAGTGCAAGATGTGAAGACCGTAGGAGCTCCCACACGAAAACCTTAAAACTGGAAGACACGCTCCCAGCATACAAACATAGCTCTACCGCGTCTTAGAGGAGTTTATCTCCTCATTCGATAAAGAATTAAACTTCGTTTAGAAAAAATAAATTTAAAATTTGAAATTCATTTGTAATTGAATTTCATCTAAAATTTATTTACAAATAAATTCACTTATTTGGTATATTATAACTTAAAACATAAAATTCAATTGAATTTTTTAAAATTATATTTGCAACAAATTAAGTATTGAAAATTCATTTCATCACATTTTCTAATATACCCTTCATTACAATAACTTTCCATAAAATGTAATTTTTGTTTTTTTTTTAAATTTTATACTTTTGAAAAATTTATTTAACAATTGTTGTGCATTAGAGAAAGTTTAGTTTGGTAAATAGGGAATTATGAGATTTTTTCAAATATAAAAAAATTGCAATAAAATTTGGTACAATAATATTTATTTTAAAAAATGGATGTTACTTTGAGCATTATTAATTTCTTCTTTTGATGAATGTTTTTTTTATGAAATTCAGTGTGTGTAGTTACTCTAAATTCTATTTCTTAATAAATAAATGATATGACAAAGTAAAAAAAATATGATTATGAGAATATGCATATTATTTCACATAAATTATTTTGGATTAGAGAAACTGAAGAAGCTAGGCATGAATTAGTTTTAGATGGAGGAGAAGAATAATTTTGATGTTAGTAATTTAAAGGAGGAATAATTTTAGCATGTAAATTTTTTTGTAAAATTCATTTGAAAATCCCACCAAATTTAATAGTCAATGTTTTTATCATCAATAACATGCGAAAAAAAGGAGCAAAGTACTTCTGTAGTATATGATAAAGAGATGATGAGAGCCGAGGGAATTCTGTTTTTTTTAAATGTGCTAATTTCAAAAGTATTTTCTATATTAACTTTTTTGAGAATGAATTAAATTAAATTCACTTCTTAATTTACAGTCTAATAATTGACATGATTCCATTGTAACTATTCCGATTTAACATTAGAAAATATCTTTTTAATATTTAATCTACCATTCTATACAGTAAGGAATAAAATAGAGAGTAAGTTTATTTTTAATGGGAAGGAAAAATGGTTGAATGTGTGGTGAACAATGAAGAGTAGAAGGATATCTCATCCGGATAAGACCCAACCAGCTCCATTTGCACCAAAATTCACGCAAACCCCAATTTTTCTTGCTCACAGTACAATAATCTGAAAACAAAGAGGTGCCCAGTAGACTTCCTATACGACTCGGTATATCAGCCGTACACAATTCCAAGGTAAGAGAGGAAGTTGAACCCAAATAGGAACTCTCTGGAGCTCACTCAAATCCATATGCATCAATGGCTTCCACTCTTTTAGCAGCAACGACCTCCTGTTAAACGTGTAAGACCCACCATTGAGCATATGAAATTAAGCTTATTTTGTTGCAAAATTGAACAGGAACACATTATCCTTCACCAAATGTACAGAAATCATACCCAACTGCTTCTATCGATTCAATGCAAAGCTCTCAATCAAGGAGAACTAAGGAACCATACCATTAACACTTCCCACCAAAGCATTCTGCCATTCAGACTAACCCCCAATAATCTATAATGTAGTAAAACGTGCCACCCTCTTACCATTGCTGACCACCAAATTGGTCCCGAGCAAACAGGTCACTCCACCTTCTCAGATTGTTGCTCCCTAGGCCTCAGTTGAGCTGACACCTGACCCAATTCCCCAACCACCCCTTCTAGACTCACTCTCAGTGCCGTAGATAGAGGTACAGGGGTAGTCGGCTGCAGCATCACCTCTTCCGCCATGGCATCCCGCGACTTGGAAGATGAGCCATCCGCCTCCTTAGCCAACAAATTGATCGCCTCTGAAAGATGAGAATCCACCAGATTGTCACTAGCCTCATCGTCTTCCTCGATTTCCACTCGTCGTGTTCGGCCCCGATTTTAGGATTTTTCCTAGCTTTCCTTCCCATTTGAGAGTCGGCGTGAGTTCTTAGGTAAATGAATCATTGTCGCAAAAATGCTTATAAAGTGGAGCAAACAGCAAATGAACAAGGATTGATAATGCAATTCTTGACCAGTTGAGCAAGTTTAAACATGTACTTCCCATCTTTGGTTTTATTCCTCTAAATTGCAGGAAGAAAGCACCAAATAACATGAATGAAGCTAGAAATGATCTGGAGACTGATGAAGACAACATCCTGCAAGATTAGACAACTCGAGAGACTTGGAAGTATTGCCATAGAAAATCCAAGAAACACTGCTTCTAATAACCAATAGTAAATAAACATTGCTTTTGAGAGTGATGCGTCGAGGTTGATTTTGTCTATTTTCAATGTGCATCGATTACCATCAGAATTGTTTTTGATATGGGTTACCACCGGAAATTTAAATAGGAATAATAGTTTTTTAATTAAATGAAGAAAATATAAATATCGAAGATTACATCGAACGAACTTTATCAAGAAAAAGGTTGACAACACTTAAGTTTCCCCCACACTCTTAAGCTTCCCACACAGTTCATTGTCTCCATATTTGTCGAACTTAGTACAAATATCTTTTTCAGTTTTTGGTGTAGGAAATGTAATTTGTAGCATAAGTTTATTATTTATTGTTAATTTTGATAATTATTTCCTGACTCAAATATTTAGAGGACTATAACTTGCCGTGCATAGCCCGGGCAAAATGCTAGTGAAAACTAATTTAGAAGCAGCAAATGTCTCCGAATTCGGTTCTAATTAATATTCGTGGAAGAAATTCAAGAGAAATAGTAAGATTAAGAAATAACAATTTCAGTGCGTTTGGATAGAGTGTAAATAAAGAGAAAGAAGGGAAAGTAAAGAAAAGATAACTACTTATCCTTGTTTGGGTGAAATTTTTATGTTTTAATGAAAATGTAAGTAAGAGTAAATAAGAGTAAGTAATGAAACAACTAATTTTACACATTTTCCATTAATTACACTCTTTTTTTTTCTTTCACTCCTAAACGAGAGTACGATTTTTGTGTACTCTTCTCTTTCATTTTCATTCATTTCTACTTATTACCATTCATTCTCCTTCTATTAATTATCTTTATTTACACCCCATCTAAATACAGTGTTTAAATATTTTCTTTTGTGTTTTTTTTACATCCTTTTTATTTATAAGACATCACTATTTTTATATATAATATAAATTTGTTTACACTATAATTTTGCTCAAATTAAGAAAGGAAACAAATTTGTGATAAAGGAAACAAATATGTGACAAAAGCAACTCAAAGGGGGCTTGGCTTTAAAAGAAAATCCTATGAAATGGAAAGTCAAAAAGTAGAAGGAAGAAAGTCCTAGGTGACAAATCTATAATAATTGCCTTGAAGAAATCATAAGGAAATTTGCATAAGGCAAGTTAGAGGTCTAGTCATTGCAGATTTGGAACAGAAGAGAAATCACTTAGAATATTTCCTTAGAGGACAGGATGGAAATGGAAAGAGGACTTGAAATAAATCAGGGATCAAAATTACTGCAAAGGTGGAACAAAATGGAGAGTCAAATATTATAGAGGGGAAAAGAATAATTTTCAAGGAGGAATCAATGAATTATAATGAGATTTCTTGACTGCCCAAAAAAAATCAAGCAAATGCAATATAAAAGGGCAAAAAACAGCAGCACGAGGGGCCCCTTCAACTCTGCAGAAAGTTTTCATTAGTTTTTACACCATATGGGTTTTAACATATTTATTCTCTAAGTTTTCATTAGTTTGTTTCAACTCTCAAGCTTTCATTGGTCTTTGAATTCATTTCAAGTTTGAGTAGAAGTTTTAATTATTTTCTCTGTAATTTTGTCATCAATTGATTAATTTCATCATTTTGCTTTTACTATTGTTCCAAATAAGTAAAAGACTCCAAGTAGCGAGTTCATTGTTTTGCTCTTTCTCAATTGTTTGGTAGAAGTTAAGACCTCGAGCTCAATTTTTATTTTATATTTTGGTTTAGAAACATCTTAATTTTTTGACACGTTCACCAATCCACAAATTCACCAAAGAGTGGCGTTGTCTTCCTAAATTTTTATAAAAAAAATAGGGAGCAATCGTTTGACACGTTCGGTGTGACAGACACAGTGATGTTATAATTTTGTTCTATAATCAAAATAAATATGAAGATGTTGCCCCTTGAATGGAAGTGAATGGCTTTGCAACACCAAAAACAAATTATTATTTTGAACCATTGTTGAACCATGTCGTATCGTCGCCATCAATCAACAAACCAAAAAAAAAAAGATGAAAGAAAAAGAAGAGAAGTGCAAATACCGTAAACATAAGATGAAAAGAAATTAAAGACCGAAGGCTCAACTAGACATGTTATTTTCAAATTGGAACTAACGAACCGAACTGAAATCGGACCAGTCAAAATTAGAACCAAACTGGAATCGGCTGACCAAAACCGTACAGTTGCGGTTCAAGTTCCAGTTCGACCTCTCCAAAAACCGTGGAACCGGCGGTTCAACCGCCAGTTTAAACCGCCATTTCTTTATTTATTTATTTTTTCTTTTTTCAACTCTATAAATATCATCATCCTACCAATTTTACATCATTCATTCTCTCTCAATCTCAATCTCTTTTACATTATCACTCTTTCAAAATTCATTTTACTCTAAATTGCTTTTATTAATTATTTATATATTTTATTATTGCAATTACGTTTTTCATATTTCTCTATGTTATTTTTTGCAATTACATTTTTTCAAATTTCTTCCAATTTTTACTATAGTTTAATTTAGTTATTTTGTTATTTCATTACATTTAATTAATATTTGCATCAATGAAAAATTTTAGTAGAAATAAAAATTTTAAAAGTTTTGAAATTGAAAATATTAAAACTCAAGAGAGTCAAACTCAACCAATTCCCACCCAATGAGATGAGGGAGGAGTGAAATGAATAGTTTTTAGTTCTGAAATTTTTAAAACTCATTTTAAAAAAATTCATAGTATTTTTTTATTTTGTTTAAAATTTGTGATGTAATTACCAGTAGAGTAGTTAATTTATTTGGAAATTATTAAAAAAATAGAATACAATGTATTATTAGTACTATAGTTAATTATTCAATATAATAAAATTTACAAACTGGAAAAATAATTGACGGGATAAAATAGTGGATTAAAAATAAAATTTTCAAAAAAAAAGAGGAAACCGAACAGAACCGATGGTTAAACCGGTCAAAATTGATCAAAATCGGTCAAATTCAGAATCGAAACCGAACCGAAACTAGACCAAAATGTGGGAAGTTCTGGTTCCTCCATTCCAAAAGCTAGAATCACCGGTTATGGAACCGACAACAAATCTAAGCTAAACCCTCTTGCAATAGTCAAAACACGAATCAAGATCAGTCGACCAGTAGTGAGGCATTCGAAAAAGACAATATGAATTTTATAGGTGTACGTAAACGGCAACAACAAATTCAAGAAAACAAGAGGCCACTTATATAGTTTTTTAGAAACCCTACATCAGAGAAGGATCTCAAAATCAAATAATGAGAGAAGCATTATTAGATGTGAATAGAATGATTGAGTCCAATTATTGGCAGGAGGTGGAGAAGGAATTTTTGGAAGCAAATTCGGGAATATTGAAAGTTTGCATTAATTTGGAAGACAAATTCTGAATGTGTGAACAAAATCAAGGACAAATCTGGAAGACTTGGAGCAAATAAAGGAAAATAATCACGTCAAAATGGAAAAGCAAAGGCTATGTTTAGTTAAAAAAATATATTTTTTTTATTTTTATTTTATTTTATTTTATTTTTGTTTTCTAAAATAACATAAAAAATAATAAAAAATTTTAGTATAACATAAACAAATTTTTTTATTTTTTTATTTACATTTTCTAATTTTTTTAAAAAAAGTAGAAAATTTCTACAACTAAACATGTCCAAAATTTTTGGAAAGTATGATTGAATTGAAACAGAGAAAATCAAGCAAATTAGTACGAAGACAAGCAAACAGAGAAATAATTGGAATTAAGACTAAAATTGAAGGAGAATAGAAACGGATTTGAAACAAAATTGCATCAAAAAAGGGCTAAATTAGGAAAGAAAATCAAATCGAGATCGTCCCAATTTGGAAGCAACAGCCACATGTGTCAACTCAGTTACAACTCGCCAGACTTTGGCTCAAGTCGCGGAAATTCTTGGTAAATTATCTTTCACTCTGTAAGTTGGACAATCGGTTACAGATAGTCCTTATTTCTGTAGGACAACGCAAAAATGCACGATATATCGAATTTACGACTCAGAGGCAAAACGAAGGCATGTTGAATCTTCTGCTCTTATCTTCAAAAAGCCCAAAAGTAAGAGTATGGGGCTATTGATGAGACATAGGTAAAAACTCATTAAATATATTTAATTTCTAATTGTAACGAAAATATTACAGATAGACATCAATGAGAAATGTTGACAACACTTTAACACCTACTCATTAATCGCCACCCTAAAGTTAGACTTAGAGAACAACTTGTTGATGTACACACTATTCACTTTTTATACTAATATTCTGCCAAAATCATTATTGACTTGAGTGTCCGAACTTTTTGGGAAGTATCCGACTTCATCGTGTTTTGTGTTTTTAGATCTCGAGATGACGTTCACGATTTCCTAGTATTCAAGTATTTATTACTATTGTTGTTTATTTTTTGAGGTAATAACAAAAACTATAACTATTAATTAAATATTTAACATTATTATGAAATTTCATAATTTTATTCATAATTCTTTCATAAATTAAATATGTTATTTCTTTTTCCTATAGAAGTATATATATTCATCAAAATAAAAAATTCTAATTTATATATTGTAATATTGATCAAGTGAATACATATGCATGCATTGAATTACGCCAATATAACTAATATTATCTTAATGAGATCGAAATTATGAAATCGCCACTAATTTTTATATCTAATTTTATCTTTTTAAAAAGACCAATACGTTGACATTTTATCAGTCCACTATAAATCTCTTGTTAATTAAAAATTTATATATTAAAACTGTGAACCAGATTTTTCACAGTAACATTAAATTTATATAACTATATTTATATGTGAAATTTTATATATAATTTTATTTATATTACTATAATATATTGAAAATATACTAAAAGATAGTTAAGTATCTCAATGGAGTTGGAATTACCTCAACCGTTTGTCTGTCATGGCTTTTGTAAGTGATTGTTGGAAGGGTGACTCTAAGAGAATGATGTTAACGAAATGAGAAAATATAATAGTGAAATGATTCAACTAGCCAGATAGTGTAGAAAAATAAAATTAAAGTTTTTTGTTTTATTTTCTTGGTTCAACAACAAGAGAAAAATGTGAATATAAACCAGAGGCAACTTTATATGAACCAGGTAACGAATTATTCAGTTCCCTAAATTAGTCTTTTGGGTATTTATGGAATATATTTCATCTAGAAAGAAAAATTGAACAAGATAAAGTGCGAACCGTAAAATCCATGGTTTGACATTAATATTGAACCTTCACATAAAACGTGGATGTGCGAAGTTTCATTGATCTTGTGGAATATTTCGTGTAGAGTATAACTTGCAACGAGGTAAGCTTCTCTTGGCAAACTTTAGAAATTCTTGCCTATATATGCTTTTTTTTTTTGTCAACTGCCTGTATAGGCTTTATCTTTACTGAAATGTTACACATCTCAAATTCAATTACAAAGAATCTAGACTGTTAAACGATAAATAATATAACCTAGAGAGGTTGGTTAAGATGCCTTATCTTCTCTGTTCATGTTTATAAATTTGTATATTTTTATGGAAACGCTTTTGAAAATTTAGAATACATGATTCATACCGGGAGGCCGTCCTCTTCAAAAAAAAAAAAATTATTACGTAAACAATAATACCTTTTCCGACTTGTCAATAGAAATTTGAAATACGTTTGGCTTCCACTTCCATTGGCAAGAAGTGGGTTTGAGATTAAGACTAATCGCATATCATTTAAGTATAGAATTGTGAATGGGTCAAATTCCTATAAATAGGTCTTAGGCATTCATTGTTTTGTATTACAAATCTTAGAATAAGTTAATTAATGAGGATGTAACTTGGTTTGGGTTTGTCCATCCAAAAATTGTAATATTTTTTTAGTGGAGATCGTGAACATAGGTCTATTGAAGGACCGAAACACGTAAAAAATTTCATGTGTTATCTTCTCTTTTTCTCTGGTATTATCTTTCTTTAACTGACACCTTGGAAAGGTTTTATGCTGCGGTTGCTAGGACTGCTTTCAAGGGTGATAGTCAGCAAAACATGCATTATTTTTGGTATGATATCCATTTATTTTTTATTCTGTCGCCTCTTATTAATTATGGCAAATTTGGCAATTATAAGTGGAGTCTCTTATGTATACATGTGAATATTTTTACTATAAATGCACAACATAAGGATTATATGGAGCATGATTTGAGTAGAAGGGTGAAGTTAAGCAAGTTAAGCTATCCCTGAAGGTTACAAGATATGTCACCATATATGAAGAATAGCTATTATTAATGAATGACCTCTTATATGAATAGTGGGTAGGAAAGTTCCAAAATCCCACTACATGCCATGTCCCGAAAAATTCATATAGTATAGGACAAAAATCTTTCCTGGAATTATTTAAATGGAATAAGGTGAATTCATCTAAGAAAAGGTTTGTAAAAATTGAAGATTTGCAAAAGGAAAAAAAGACAGAAATTAGAGAAGATGATGGGGAGATGGTTCTCTGTCTGACGGAAACTAGAAACTCAATGTTGTTTTTATTAAACACAGAAATTATTTCTCTGATGTGAAATTGGTAGCTTTGAAACTTTTTTGTAACAAGTGCTACCTTAGTTATTCTGTGGGGAATAATTGTTATGTAATTTTCGAGTAATAGTGATTTTGGCACTGATTATTTTTATTCTGGTGCATTCACTACATTTTAATTACTCGAATGCTCTCATTTTCTCTTTCTGACAGAACAAATTTTGTCAACATGTGGGATCTGTTTCACCATTCTCTAAAATGTCTATCATTTGATGGAAATTAACTGATCAAATTAGATGAGGGGAACTTGTGAAGAATTTAAAAAACAAAAACTGTAAATGGAAATAGAATCCATTTGAAAGGCTTAAGTTTTTGTGTATCTAAAATCTGAAATGTTACTTCAAGCAGAAGGTCAGAGAATTGAAAAAAAAATCAGAAAACATCTTTTTACTGTATAAGCAATATTTTGAGATATTAGTTTGTTTAAAGGATCATAAATGACTAGCATATACAAGAACTGTGGTTGAAACTACAATATTTTGAGGAAGATTATTTGAGAATTTAGGCTTTTGACGAGCTTGAACAGAGGCATTGTTCTTTTTCTTTTGCTTCTTGTCAAACCACTTATATCTCACATGAAGTTAGCAGATCTAGAATATCAAAGTAGACATGTATCTTTCTAACTTGTGGATTTAATTCTTGAAACATGACCAGAATCACACATTTATTTTCCAGGGAAATGGTTGCTTATATTGCAAATACATTAATTTTCATCTTGAGGTAAGCTTTGTTCTCTATTCAGTTATAAAAACTCGTACAAGATTGTGTGATAATTTCTTTTTGATTTATTGAAAATGTTTGTTTTATAAAGATCGGGAAAGCAAAATGTGGCAACTCAATATTAATGCAACATATCATTGTCATGAAAAAGAAGAAGAAAAGAAACAAGATGGAATTCCTTTTGAGGTGAAGCCTTGACCTGAGAAGTATATTTACTTCTCGGCTTTTGTATAAGCTTAGGGTTCAATTAAACTAGATTGTCAATTAAAGAGAGGGCAAGAGAGAACACTACTTTTCCAATCATTAAGATTTTATAGTTTCAGTAGAATGACCTTATGTAGCATGTTTTGATCACAATTGTCTTTATTGTAGGATAACAATGAGTTATTATGCTCGTCTGTGTGAATAATGTTTTTAAGCTCAATTCTAGATTCTTAATTGAGCTTTTTGTGCATTTTATCTATAATTCATTAATTTATCAGTAAATCTATTTGTTTATTAGATAGACAGAAATCTATAGTTATCCTCAAACTGAGTAACTGCAATTGGTGTAGATAGCTAGAAGCCTTTTATAAAAAGAAGATATTGTCATGATGATAATTTTAGGATGCTATATAATCTCACTGGAACAAGGGATCTGAGATATAACACTTCTGAATGGTTCAACTCCATTGGAAATTTGTTGCTTGTTGCATCTTGTCTTCCTTTCTGATCAGTGAGAATTCCAGTGAATTGGTGATACAAGTATCTTGTACAGATATTGACTTATCTTCCGAAATAGTTCTTTCACCAAATGAAATGAAAACTGGAAGAAACGAGGCATGACACCCATATTACATAGTGACATTTTTTGAAGTGCTTTTCTTATTTTGTGTGCAGTGGTGTTGTTATCGCCGAAGGCATTCTGGGCAATGACAGCATTTTTCATAACCACGGTATGGATTGTCGTTGGATTAACTGTCACATGTAACTGACAATTTCCATGTATGCATAGAGCAAACTTATTTCATTAAAAAGTTTAACTAACTTATACCTGCATATATTTACTTAAGCTAATGTTAGAGAAAAAGAAACAAAAGACGTGGGAATTTGGTATTAGATTCGATGGTTCATGCTTTTGTCACGCGTACACAAAATTATGGATGTTTTAGGTTGTACAAGGTTAGTTTGGCATTTCTAAGCGTTTTATGTTTTTTTCCACTAAAAAAAAGATCATTGTACCATAATGTTCTTTCTTTCCTAGATTTTTTCTGTTTTGATAAGTGGTGAAATTTTATTAAGTAAAATCCACAAAGCAGTGTATTATTGGCTAAAAAGTTGTTACATAGTATGAAATATATAAAAATGAAGCCAATTCCAGATCATAGTTGAAATTCCAGTATTTCAATCTCAGAACTATATGGTTTCTTTCTGCATTTCTTTTTAAGGAGACTGAATTATGACAATCCATTTCTCGGCTGCTTGCTCTCCATGCTTCTTTTAACACAAACCTGTGACTTTTTTTTTTATTTTTCTTTTTCAGGAAATTCATGGTGATACCTAATTCTTCTGTATATTTTTGTGCAAGTATCCCTGTATGTAGTTGTTTTAGTGTTGTTTCCCCTTTTACGATATTTTGGTTATGGAATGGAATGGAAGGAAGCTGTTATTCTCATATGGTCAGGTCTGCGAGGGGCTGTTGCATTGTCACTGTCACTATCTGTCAAGGAACTTTTCTTTGATTTTTAAATTTACATGCATATTGTAGTTGAGTAATATATTCTTTACTTCAATTTTCTTTGATCATTGTTGACTGTTTTCTGGCCATGAGTTTATTGTAGTGTGCTATGGGGAAAGGATGCTAGCTTAATACAAGATTCTTGATTTGTATGATGGCTTTCATTTGCTTATGCGAATATAATGGCATGATCATGCCCGTCAAAATTTAACTCAAATCACTTTTTTCAAGCGACAATGTATATGCATATGATCTCTTATGATGCCTTCTAATTAATGTCTAATTGTTTTCCTTGTTCTCTGCATTAGCGGACTAGCGATGGCTCTAAATATATCACTTCTGAAACTGGAAATCTGGTGAGTTCTTTGTGTTTGAGCTTTTGTTTTTTTCTTTTTAGTGTTTGTGTGCATTCAAAAGAGAAGAAAGTGAGAGAGAGAGAGAGAGAGAGAGAGGGGGAGCATAATATTTTTACGTTCTAGCAGCAGAATTTCATTACATAGCATCAGTTTTGACGTACGTTTATTACAGAACTCATGCTTATTATTTCCACCTTCACAGTTTGTTTTTTTCACTGGAGGAATTGTGTTCCTCACGCTAATTATCAACGGATCAACTACACAGTTTATTCTACATTTCCTGGCTATGGATAGGCTATCAGCTGCAAAGGTGAGTTCTAAATTTGCATGTAGAAAAAGAAAACCTGAACTTCTTGTTTATGCAAACTAGATTAATTTCATGATATTTTCTTGTTTACTTTGTTTATTTTGTAGTACATGGAAAGTCATGAAACATCTGCCACTCCAGGGTCTTTTCATTGACTTTGACATGCTTTGTTCATAGTATTTGACAGTGATGCAACTTGTATGCAATGCAAATCAATGCTGCATCTGATTAATAGCAATTGGACAATGATCTCTTATCTCACAACAATGAAATAATTGAGGGAGCATGTTATTCACTGTATATCGGCTTCTATCTACTCACCAAATCGTGACAAAGACTTTTCTATACTTTTCAGAAGCGTATATTGGACTATATGAAGTATGAAATGTTGAATAAAGCCTTGAAGGCTTTTGGCGATCTTGGAGATGATGAGGAACTTGGACCTGCTGACTGGCCTACAGTTCAAAGTTATATTTCAACCATAAAAGATATAGAAGGAAGAAGCAAGCATCCTCATAATCATAGTGGAACTGAAGTGGAGGGTAATCTAGACCCTACAAATTTGAGAGATATTCGTATACGACTACTTAATGGTTTGTTCTTTGGCTGCTACTTCATTTTCTTTTATTGCCTTTCTTATTTGTTTATTTGATGCTTTAATTATCAATTTGGTGTTTTGTTCTTTAGCAAGAGACATACTTGAGACAACATACTTTCAAAACCTATTAAAGATAAAGTGGTGAAAAAAACATTAGGAGCATGATGAAATACTAAATCCAAGGTCTTGTAGTGCATTTTTCGAACTAGGTTGGAATCTTATGCCAGTTTAAGAACAAACTGGTTGAAGGTATTTTGTGTTTTTGATATGGACTAAATTGTGAATATAGTCTCACTAGAGTTTGTATATACAACTTGTTAATCAATCGTGTTTACTATTCTTGAATGATGTCATATTGTTTGATGCTAATCTAATAGTTTATATTACTTTTATGATGGTCATATTGTATTTCTTTTTACCAAGATGTTTATTAGATTCAATTGCTTCTGAAAGGGCTCAATTGGGAATATTTAGGATGCGCTACCAAACTCCACTTTCTTGCATCAGAAAAATAAGGGCAACCAAACTCCACCCATATAACTGTGTTTTCAATTTCTATAATTTGGATTTTACTATACTATACTAGACAGGCGATATGGCAAATCAAATCTTTGAACCTTTTAGCTTAAACACACTCAGCACCAATTGCACTGGTACTTTTACTAAATAATTGTTTGGTTACTACTTACCAGATTTACAATATTGAAAACTTGACTTGTTGAAGGTTCTTACAGTTGGCATTTTGCATTCCCTTGTACAAAGTAGTTTTTAGACTTAGACTTGATTATTGATCAGCAGAACATTTTTTACAATTTGTGTTTGTTGGTAAACATGTAGCACCAATGAACTCATGCCGAAAGCTCAAGAAAGTTTGGAAAGGAAAACAATTAGTTAAAGTTGTATTTAATTAATTAGTGACGAAAGATACTACTATTGACTTCTTGATTAAAATGAGCCACCACTCCAGATTTTGGATTGGCATCATCTTTAGCTGGGAGAGCATTTAAATATAATAATTATTTGCTGTGGGGAGCAACATTTTGTATAGGACTCATGTTATGTGAAATTATTATTATATGTAATGGTCAGAAATGCAGCAATAGGAAACCATATAACTGAGGTTCTTTCAGTGATATCTTTGGGAAGAGGATGAAAATGAAACATTATATTTTAACTAGAAAAAGATCCTAGCTGCTTAGGATTGCTGACAAGCACTACACATTTGGAAACCAGTAAAATCGGGTAAATAGACTATTAAAACTTAATGAAATACTTTTTCTCCACAAAATATTCAGTGAAGGCTATGGTCTAGATATGATAAGATTGTTTAAATTGTTCACAAAAGTTTTTGGTGCTCATGGCCTGTGCATTGACAAATGTGTTCTGCCTTGTACTTTTTAACTACTTTTGTTTGTCAAATGGAAAAAATGTTCTTGTTGGTATTTTGGTATCCTGTTGCCCGGTATATGATCAGAGTCTGCCTTTTTGTGTGAGGCTTTCTTTGGAACTTGTTGGTCTTCCCGTGGTGTTGGATTTCATCACCTTTCACTTGTAATGTCAATCATTAATGTTAGTCATGCTTCTTCTAGTAAAGGGGAGGGGGGAACCTTAATAAAAGGAATCAGTACATTGAGTTTCTGGTATGGAACATGATGCTTCATTCAACTTGCTTCTAGCTTTTTGGTTTCTAATTTTTCATAGCTGACCTTGCAGCTGAAATCTGTCCTGCATTTGAACTACAGAAACAGTATCTTTTTAGTTGTTGATTTTCTATAACTAAGTGCTTGATCTTTGTGAATGGCTTGTGGATTTGCTTTTGTTTTTTTGGTCTCTAGGTGTCCAAGCTGCTTACTGGGGTATGCTTGACGAGGGAAGGATAACACAAACCACTGCAAATATTTTGATGCAATCAGTAGACAAAGCAATTGATTTGGCATCCCATGAACCTTTATGTGATTGGGAAGGATTAAAATCTAATGTCCATTTCCCTGGCTATTACAAGCTTCTTCAAGCAAGCATTTGGCCGCACAAACTTGTCACTTATTTTGCTGTAGAGCGGTTGGAATCTGCATGCTACATGTGTGCTGCATTTCTTCGTGCTCACAGAATTGCACGAAGGCAGCTCCATGACTTTATAGGTAATTTTCACTTTGCTCAGGCTAATACATGTGATGAAACTGTAATTTGGTACTTGCGTTACTTCGAGAGGCCATGTTGTTTTCAGATAATGGTTACTGAACAATTATGGTGCAAGCACACTAATTCGTGTAGTTTTTACGCTATCTGATATTCTGTGGTTGGCATAGAAAATGCAATTGTCTACTTCTTTTACTGAAAATTTGTTGATATAAAATAATCCTCTTTCCCCTAAAAACACATTTTTCAGTTATAAACTATGTAGTCTCTATGGTGAAGTAGATTATATTATTCTTCTTTAAACATGTGGTTTAAAATTATATGTGAATACTAAGCTATTTGATGCACTTCTAGGTGACTGCTATTTCTTCTATTGTCATTAATGAAAGTGAGGCAGAAGGTGAGGATGCAAGAAAGTTCTTGGAAGATGTCCGTGTTGCATTTCCTCCTGTTTTATATTGTAAACTGAGCATTTGGTTGGCAGCATCTGATTGTGGTTTTGTTCAAACATTATAATTCATGGGTTTAATTGTTTAATTATGTGTGACATAATTTGGCCCATGTATAAGATTTATGTTATGGTAATGTATCATATAATTAAAAGCCCAACAACATTAAGAAACCCAT